>CM072519.1:452500-492500 GCA_036898135.1 Oncomelania hupensis | reverse complement strand
ATTATAGTATACCCGTGTAACAAAAAATACCTAAACTTGTACACTATGAAATGTATAGTTTTATAAGATAGTGCACTTACAAACTGAAAGAACTACACGACGCCGTTCAGCAGTTATATGTCAGAGGCGACGTTCTGCAGAACACACACAAGATGCCCTCTTACTGCTTAAGGCGCATAGTTCGCCTCCACAGACAACTGAACCCATTCTTGGTGACCGGGGATAGAGCAGGATGGACCTAGTGCTTTGTGGATGTATTTATTTAACTGGTAAAAGTTTACCCGTCTGTGAAGTCCGTGCCATTGAATGATGCGTGCGTGCACAGATTATAAACTTCGGTTTATACTATAATTGGAAGGAGTTACTTCCAAACTGCCTGTCAGTCCTCCTTCATTCAAATTTACTGAAATAAATGAAATCAGGAAAGGCTCGCTTATCATTATACATTATATCTGACAATCGCTTATCATTATACATTATATCTGACAATCGCTTATCATTATACATTATATCTGACAATCACTTATCATTATACATTATATCTGACAATCGCTTATCATTATACATTATATCTGACAATCGCTTATCATTATACATTATATCTGACAATCGCTTATCATTATACATTATATCTGACAATCACTTATCATTATACATTATATCTGACAATCGCTTATCATTATACATTATATCTGACAATCACTTATCATTTTACATTATATCTGACAATCGCTTATCATTATACATTATATCTGACAATCGCTTATCATTATACATTTTATCTGACAATCACTTATCATTATACATTATATCTGACAATCGCTTATCATTATACATTATATCTGACAATCGCTTATTATTATACATTATATCTGACAATCGCTTATCATTATACATTATATCTGACAATCGCTTATTATTATAATTATATCTGACAATCGCTTATCATTATGCATTATATCTGACAATCGCTGCAAACGTTTCATAGAAATAAAGCTTTTCTTACGCTTAGGAAGAGTACGTTATTCAATTTCGCAATTCAATGTCACTTCAAAACCACTTTATACAAAGAAATCCAGACACTCGCCATGTTTTGGACACATAGTTATGATTGGTCTCTGAAAATCACCTTAGAGACACACTAAACGCTTATGTCACTATCCTTAGCTAAGCACTCTTCAAAATGTTCATCAACCCTCCACTCGGTAGTAATTGATTTTTTTGAAGGACAGAAAATATCATTAAGTTGAAGATAAAAAGTTATATCTTATACTATCACTCAAACGTTCTTTAGAAATTCCACTTCCAAACGCCTTGGAAAAGTATTCTTCATTTCTCTTTCTGTCACTAAAATCGCCATAATGAAAGAACGGAAAAAAATATCCCGAAGTTTTGAAGAAAGATTATCAACTACAAGTTCAACTCTCTTCAAAATCTTATCATAGCCCTGGGTGTCCATTGAAATCAGAAATAAAATCCTGAAGTTTTGGAGAAAGATTAACAGACATACATACTGAGATCGCCCGCTGCTTGGTTTCAAATGACAAGTTGCTTTGAAAATATGTCCCAACGTTTAAACTTCTTTTGAGGCGATTCAGGTTTTCAGATGCTGATCAAAATCCGAAATAAAAACTTTTTAAAACATAAATAAATAAATAAATAAATAAATAAATACATACATAAGGAAATCAAAATGGAACATACCGAATATAATGAATGAAGTGCTTAAGAAAACTACATGTTCAACAGACCTACTGATTTATTGTCAAGTTGAGGAAGGGGCATTTAGAAAGGCTTCACGGCCTGTTTTGCCCCAATCTACTATTACTACTACTACTACTACTTCTACTTCTGCTACTACTACTACTACTTCTACTACTACTACTACTACTACTACTACTACTACTACTACTACTACTTATACTGCTACTACTACTACTACTACTTCTAAAATGATTAACAGTGCAAACTCCACGTCTCTTCTTTATTGACGCATGCGCAGAAAGATTTATTTTGTAATACTGAACAGCCTGATCAGTATAATTCGATACCTCGCTTGGGTACTCGCAAGGCTGGTAATCTCAATGAATCTTAAGCCGGGTTGAATGGGTTCTCGTTACTGATACTGTGCTAAAATAGCTAGACCTAAACTTCTATCTACCTCTCTAGTTACAATCACAAACACCTACTATCCAAGCACCTATCCATCCACATACCCACACCACGTGCGTCAAGTCTTTACAAGGTTTAACTACTCAGAAAGGAACACATCTAATCAAGATCTGGGCTTGCCTCTTCTCAACACCAAAACATAAGTTAGAACATAGACTGTCTCACAGACTTGGCGACACATAGACACAGTCAGTCAGTCAGACACCCCCATTCTCCAACATCCTTCACACCCACACACATACATATATATATATACCCTCCGCCCTTTAACCCCTCCTCCCCCAACCCTATACGCTCCTTATTGTACCCGGACATCACACACCCTTCCCCACAGTGTGTCGGTGAGTTGGTTTGAGTGGAGTGGTGATTTGATATGAGCTCCTGTGTGATCTCTGTGATCACATAGATGTGCCGGCACCGCTACTTTCAACATGCTCCGGCTGTCTTCCATCTTTGCTAAGTTGTTTAATACTAATAATACTTCTAACAATACTAATAATACTTCTAATAATAGTAATAATACTTCTATTAATACCAATAATACTTCTAAGAATACTAATAATACTTCTAAGAATACTAATAATAACTTCTAAGAATACAAATAATATTTCTAAGAATACTAATAATACTTTTAATAATATTAATAATACTTCTATTAATACCAATAATACTTCTTAGAATACTAATAATACTTCTAAGAATACTAATAATACTTCTAAGAATACTAATAATTCCGGATGCTATACGCGCCTAATCCCTAAATCAGACTCAAAACGCGGCGATCTGTAACCAACATACACGGTCAAATATTACACACACACTCATGAACACAAAACACACACACACACACACACACATTCATCACTCAAACATGTAGTGTATAAGCAAGTCGCTGGTAGAAAACTGAGAATAAAGCGAATTTCAGTTTTAAAAATTATTAGTATTCTTAGAAGTATTATTAGTATTCTTAGAAGTATTATTGGTATTAATAGAAGTCTCTCTCTCTCTCTCTCTCTCTCTCTCTCTCTCTCTCTCTCTATCACTCTGTCTCTCTCTCCATCTCTTTCTCCCTCTTTCCCTCCGTCACCCTCGCTCTCTTTCTTTCTTTCCCACCCTCCCTTCCTCTCTCTCTCTTTCTACCTCCATATCTTTCTGACTTTCTCCCTCTCTCCTTCCGTCTCGCTCTCTCTCTCTCTCTCTCTCTCTCTCTCTCTCTGTCCCTTCCCCCCCTCTCTCTATCTTTCTTTGTTTCATGTTATTTGTGGGGTACTGTCGTGTTGCGAAGTATTATTTGCTAGGAGTTGTGTCTTGTAGTCGTCTGCCTGAAGAACAGCAACAGCAGGGGCAGATTATGCTCTTGGTGAGGGGAGGGGGGGGGAGGTGAGATGGGAGGGTGTCTTGATTACGTTATGTGATACTATTAGACTACTAATAACTATGTATCACTGCGTATTGCCACAGCCGATTTGTGTGTGTTACTCATTTATTGTCTATTATTCACCAAATTGATTTAGCCATTTCAAAAACGAGAATAAGCATATCAGTAGACAAATTTAAATAATTAACTATTAAAAAAATAATCAATTTATTAACTAAAGAACTGATGTTAAAAATATAATTAAAATCTCTCTCTCTCTCTCTCTCTCTCTCTCTCTCTCTCTCTCTCTCTCTCTCTCTCTCTCCTATAATTATATACATGGACTCTTCATACAATAATCATTAAAAAAAAATACTACACAAACCTTGCAACAGATTACTAAATAAAACATTTTGCAAACTTTAAGCAAACCGAAAAGTTATATCACTTAGTATCTTAATGTTTTTTTAATTTCCACTAGTTTTTAGTAAAAAGCCAGAATCGTTGCATTTAACATGAGCAAAAGAAATATTTTTACAAATTTTAGTTCGTAATGAATTTAAGAAAATTGTGCTAATGTTGCAACAGGTCTTAAAAAACAAACACCATGTAACGAACATTGGTATGAATAATTATATTTTCTTTAAAATATTTTTTCTATTCTGTTGATTGTTTCTTTAGGAGATAAAGATATGCAAACAGTAACTGAATTCAAGTTCAAAGCACATTTTTTGTCTCTCCCTCTGCCCAATCATTAAAGATAAAACCAGCCTGTGCTGGTATCCAACAGAAATTAACTTACGTCCCATTTTTAAGCACACAATGAACAACATGTTTGATCTCCTAAATCGTTTTTTGTCGTTCCTTGCTATTTGTAGTATTCAAAGCCTGTAAAACAAACTGTGAATCACAGCCATTGCTATACTATAGAAAACAGTATAGAAGCTAACAGTTTTGTTTAAAACCATTAAAATAGCAATCATTTCTTCTGTATAAATTAAACCCCTTTTCCTAAATGAATTGACTGGCATATTCTCACATTAGGAATGATGAAAGCAAACCACGCATTTCTGATTTTAATACATAACTATCAGTGACAAATTAAAAACAATCATTATATTTTTTTCTTTTAAATTAATGCGACCAGCTATCATAGATACTTCTATGGTTACCATGTTCTTGTCTGAATGTTTTGATACAGAACTATACACATAATCATAGTTCGCCTTTGTTAACTCCCAAGGTTGGATATGAAGTGTTATCACACGTTTAGCAACTATTTTGTGAGTAATTTGGACCCTCTGGAAATGGTCGTTTGTGTAAGTTGCTTTGGTAATAAGGCTTCTAATGTGTCTTGCTCTTTTAGAAAACTCAATATTAGATCTAATACAAAGTTTCTGGTTTGTTAAATTACCTAAAGCTTTTGATCTTATTTCTGATTGATTTCTGCTGTCCACGGGGCGGCAAAAAAGGAAAGCCATTAGATTGCCCTCCACCCTTTACACACACACACACACACACATGCGTGTACGAGGCTAAAATGGGGTAATTTGACCTACTTCGCGCCCCTTAGGCGGCAAATTAGGTCAAGTTTGTTCAAAAACACAGCTAGGATAAGCAATTTTTCTCGACGACTAGGTTAAGAGCACCCTTTTCGCAAAAAGTTTGACCTAATTCGTCGCCTCTAAGAGACGAATTAGGTCAATTTTGTTCAAAAACACAGCTAGGATAAGGAACTTTCCTCGACGATTAGGGTAAGGCACCCGCCTCGACGATTAGGGTAAGGCACCCGTTCAAGAAAAGGGTTAGGGTCAGGGCTAGTTGCAGCGCAACTAAGTGTAGTTGTAATGCACATGCCAAGTTGGCCAAGTGTAGTTGTAATGCACATGCACTTAAAGTACACTTGGCCAAGTATAGTTGTAGTGCACATGCACTTAAAGTACACTTCGTCAAGTGTACTTGTAGTGCAGATGCACTACAACTACACTTGCATGTACTTAGAACAACTGAGGAACGCCAGACGAACGGGGAACGACAAAATTACCTCATTTTGTACTAAAAAAGGCAAATTCCGTTCCTCAAAAGTGACGTTTTACAACTACACACACACACACACACACACACACACATATATATATAAATAATAATAATATAATAGGGAGAGAGAGAGAGAGAAAGAGAGAGAGAGAGAGAGAGAGAGAGAGAGAGAGAGAGAGAGAGAGAGAGAGGATGGAGAGGGGGGTGGGAAGGCAACGTGTATGTGTCGCTTGTTGTTGTCGTGGTTTTTTTCTTGCCACGAGGGGCGGGAGAGAGAAGGAGCGGAAAGGGGCAGGGGGTAAAGGAGGGGGAAGTGGTTCCCTGCTCTCTTGGACCCCCTTAGAATCCACCACTAGACAGTGCCATCCACAGATACAGGATAACACAGCCATCCACAGATACAGGATAACACAGCCATCCACAGATACAGGATAACACAGCCATCCAGAGATACAGGATAACACAGCCATCCAGAGATACAGGATAACACAGCCATCCACAGATACAGCATAACACAGCCATCCACAGATACAGGATAACACAGCCATCCACAGATACAGGATAACACAGCCATCCACAGATACAGGATAACACAGCCATCCACAGATACAGGATAACACAGCCATCCACAGATACAGGATAACACAGCCATCCACAGATACAGGATAACACAGCCATCCACAGATACAGAATAACAGCCATCCACAGATGAAGACTCCACTGAAAGAACATGCAAGCTGCATTTTTTTCATTTTGAGAAAAACGAATTTTAAAGTTTGAAGACTCAGATGAATATGTACTTTAAAGAAATGTTTTTTTTTCTTTGATTCTATTTCAAGGACATGCATTTACTTACATTTGTATCTAAAAATAAAGAGCTAAACTTAGCAAATAGGGTGCATGCATGCTTCTGCAAACAGGTGACCCAATTTTGCACATTGCACGTTCTTTCAAAGTTTTTTCTCATTTTTCTCTTTCAGCAAAAATAACTTGACAACAAACATGGAAAACCAGATTCAGTTACTTTATTAAAGATTTTAGCAAAAACATAATACGAAATCAAGTCTTTTCTGCTGGTGATGCTGGTGCTGCTTCTTCTTGGTTCATGGCTTGTTCTCTGACTCGCTCGTCTGGTCGTGGAAGGGCTCTTCCACGGAGCAGCGATGGAGATTGGTGTAATATTCCTGGCTTTCTGTCCTCACACAAAACCTCTTCAGGACTTCCAGGTCCTTGTACTTTGCGTCACTGACATGGATGACACTCGTGTAGAGCCATGCTGGTTGCCCCTGAATGGTGTCTGGGGCGGCTGTGTTCCTTTTCTTCCTGTTTGCGATAACCATGCTCTCTAAGGGTCCATTCCCTGTACTCAACAATCATTGGCTTTCCTTTTTGGATAACCATGCTCTCTGGCGGGGCGGGTAGGAAAGGGGCAGGTGCCCTTGAAGTGTGGGTTATAGCCAAAATGTCGTTGTGGGTGACCTGTATGACATCGAAAGCACTGGTGCTTTCTTGCACTCTTGAAGACATTCATCCAGTCTCCGGGCAGCTCAACATCTTATTTTCTGTTGATAAGTCCCATGTCCCGGTCACATTCCATGTGTGAGTGTCCTCTCTCAGGGAATGTCAGCTTGATGCAGTCAAACAGTCCCTTGCTGTGCACCATATAGTACAGAAATCGTATCATGGTGTAGTTGTTGTTTTTTTGGCCACAACAGGAATCGCAAAAAAGCAGCAAAGTGCGAACTTCTCGAGGTACATAGTGCTGGAAGTAGTGCAGCAGCATGGATGTCACTTCATCTGCTCCTTTTTTTTGCGTTTTCTGGATTGTCAGTGTGCTGTGGCACGCTTTCATCTGCCATTTCTGTTGCCATAAACAAATCGAGCAGAATGCGCAGGGATTGGGTCAATTTGGTCACGGGACTAACATAGCCCGTTCTTTCATACAAAACAATGACACCTTGCACGTTTAATCAAAGGATACACTTTTTGCCTTTGCGTTTTTCTCCGAATATAGTAGCCTACGTTTTATGGAATGACACTTCGCTGACTAGTAAAAAAGTGAGTGACGAACAGTCTAAGGGAAAAAACTCGATTTTCTCAATTTTGCACATTGCACGTTCTTTCAGTGGAGTCTTCAGATACAGGATAACACAGCCATCCACAGATACAGGATAACACAGCCATCCACAGATACAGGATAACACAACCATCCAGAGATACAGGACAACCCAGGTCAGAGATCATTTAAACTTTCGCTGTCCGGTCTTGGGTTGCTATATGTTCGTTGCCATGGCAACTTCCACCATTCGACCACATAGCTTTACACCGCATTAACATTCTCTTTGCAGGAGATGAACGTGCGCGCGCCAGTGTGTTTGTGTGTGTGTGTGTGTTCGTGCGTGTGTGTGTATATGTGTGTATGTGTGTGCGTACGTTATTTTAAAGTACTAAAACAGGTAGAATGAAGCCTAACAACAAATAACGCTTTGCAATTGGCATTCTTACTGCTTGTCTGTTTGTTTGTCAGTCTGGGGGTCTTGTTCATAAACTCAGACCTACATGACTGTATATTTAAACTGCAACGTTGGGCAATTGTAAAGGTAGTGTTCTGGTATCCTGCAATGCTCTCACACTTTAAAAAGTCCTCATTCCAACCTTCTCTCCTCGCGGGGACAAATTCAAAGATATTTTGTACGGGCCAAAAGTAGGTAATTCACTGAAAAGGAAGTGAAGCGTCTGTTTCTCTTACTCTCATTCTCTCTGTCTCTGTCTGTCTGTCTGTCTCTGTCTCTCTCTTTGTCTCTCTCTCTGTCTCTCTCTCTGTCTCTCTCTCTCTCTCTCTCTCTCTCTCTCTCTCTCTCTCTCTCTCTCTCTCTCTCTCTCTCTCTCTCTCTCTCTCTCTGGTATGCTGGTATGCTTCCCCTTAACAAACACCTTAATTACAATAAAGCCGTTTTAATGTACAAAATACTAAACAATAGAGCTCCTGATTATTTAAAAGTACTTTTTAGCAAACCTTCATCTCGTTATTCAATTATCAGACATAATTTAACCTTGCCACAGCCACGCTTAGACATATTTAAAACATCTCTGTCATATTCTGGTCCAAGTATGTGGAATTCTCTACCACAAGAGATCAAGGAAAGTAAATCATGAACAATGTTTAAAATTAGACTCCACAAATTTCTTTTTTCCCTTGCTTCTAATATTTAAGATGATTGTATACATTTTGTTCTTTCCTATCTTGCGACAGTTTAATTTGTTGATGTGTGAATTAGCTTGTGTATGTGTGTGGTTGTGGTGGAGGGGGGTGGGGAGAGTGGGAGTAGGGAAGGGATATTGGAGAGGGGTGGGGGGAGGGAGTATGTACATTTTGGTACATTCATTTTCTTAGTAATTTTTGTTAATTCTTACCATTGTTAAGGTTTGTGTTAGTTTCAAATAAATTTTATGTTAATTATTTTGTTTGTTCTAAATTTTTATTTTTTATTTTACAATTTTATTAAGGACTAGCTGTAAAACAGGTTCATAGGACCTAATGCTATTATCCTATTAAAGGTTTCGACTTCGACTTCTCTGTGTTTGTGTGTGTGAGCGCGCATTAAATTGTAAACTACTGCCTTGAAATCGATCGGGCTCTCTTTCTTTCTTTCTTATATACTTACTTATTTTCTTTCCTTCTTTCTTTCTTATTTACTTTCTTTCTTTCTTTCTTTCTTTCTTTTTTATTTCTTTTTCTTTCTTTCTTTCTTTATTTTTCCTTTCAGCAGGGACACATTCTCGAAACCTTTTTGCCCCCTTCAAAGAGCGGTAAGCTGCATAGAAATTGATTTTTTTCATTTCCACCGGGACACATTATTGAGTGCGTTTTATTTTTTTTTTATTTTGTATTATTATTATTTGTGTTAGTTGTGGCACTGAATAAAGACGTAATCCCTTTCACAGACAGACGACGTGTTTTTCCTGTACAGAGAGATTAAGTGATATGGGATTTCTTTCTTTCTATTGAAGCTTGGATACATTTGCACCTTCTTCATCACCACCACCATCCCACCTGCACGCACAAACACACACACGCACACTACACACACACATACATACACACACACAATCAACACATCTTAGTTTCTTGGCCGGGCTCGGCGAACCGGATGTCATTTTGTGGCTTAATCGTTGTTTGTTAAGGCAGGACTGCACTCATTCTGAATTTTGGGATTTTGGACGCTGAAACTTTTGATTTGTTGGAGCAAGGGAGTGGTAAAAGGGTGAGGGGTGGGAGGAGCGTGGTTTAAACAATGAACTGTGTCCTACAACCATAGCCATTAGATGTACTGTATTGGGTGGGCTGTGGGAGGGGCGTGGTTTAAACAATGAACTGTGTCCTACAACCATAGCCATTAGATGTACTGTATTGGGTGGGCTGTGGGAGGGGCGTGGTTTAAACAATGAACTGTGTCCTACAACCGTAGCCATTAGATGTACTGTATTGGGTGGGCTCGTGGCACAGTGTGTAAGTCGCCGAAGGTCGCTGGTTCGATTCCCGCAAGGGGCGAACTTAACTTATGTGACTTAGGTACGAGATTATTCAAGTCACCGAGGGTTTTCTCCGGATACTCCGGTTTCATCCCTCCATTCAATAATGGTATTGGATGCAGTCAATCTAAAATGTCACGATACAAATTCCATGTCCTTTCCGTTTTCTAATAGCGACCTGCCTTTACACCACATGGTTGAGTGATGAATGTGTGTTTGTTGTGTATGTAGGACTGTCATGTGAGTGTGTATGTTGCTTACAGGTCCCCGGGCTTTGAGTCTGATTTAAGAGTACGACGCGTATAGCATTCATTATTATTAATGTTATTGTTATTATTATTATTATTATTATTATTATTATTATTATTATTATTATTATTATTATTATTATTATTATTGTTGTTGTTGTTGTTGTTGTTGTTGTTGTTGTTATTATCATCATTCTATGCCTTGCATTGCATTGCTTTGTATTGTTCTGTATTATATTGCATTATATATGTCAAAGTACCCCCAGGACTTTACAGCCGTGCTCGTAATGGATGTTTGACTGGAGCCGGAGTTGCTAGGCGAGATATGAGCGCCGCCAGTCATTGTAGCCTGTGACCTTTATTTTGTCCTTTGTGATTCCAACACACTCCCTGCAAAGGCTGTAGTACATGGACTCCATTGAGACAACACTGCGAGCGGTCCAGCAATATCACCGATGTTTAATTAAACGGTACAGTCAACATCTTGTACTTTGTCTCCTTTCTCCCCCCCCCCACCCCCCTCCCTCCGACCTCTCACACACATGGAGAGAGAGAGAGGGGGGGGATGGGTTGAGAGAAGTGCCCTGAGAAAATCTTTGATTTACCAAATGCGCTATGGAAAAAAAAAGTGTTTTTTATATTTGATTCTGTGATGAGTCCTTACTCCGCCACCCATCCCACCCCACCCTCCCCCTTGTGGTTAGCCATCTTCTTATCCTATCCTATCCTATCCCGTAACTCGGAGGTCGTTGAGGCACCACAGATGATCGTTTAACCAGCGTACTCCATCTTTCTCTGTCCTCAGCAACCCTCATGGCTTCGCTCAGTGTCATGCCAGTCCATTCACGAATGCTGTCCTCCAACCTCTATTTCGGTCTCCTTATTCTTCTACCTCCTTGCACTGTGCCATGCAGGATGGTTTTTGCAAGGCATGATGATCTGGTGACGTGGCCATACCATCGGAGTTTCCGTTTCTCCATCACTGTGAGCAGGTCATCGTGTTATCCAATGGCTTGTGTGATGGTCTGTCGGACTTCGTCGTTGGTCCTGCATAGCCCTTTGCGGGGGATCAGCTCCCTAAATGGCCAATTGCTGAAGGAGGATCCTCCGCCTTGGTTGCTGTATGGCCTTGTTGCGTTACCAATGCACTGCAAGCTATATGGCTTCATTGCCGTCAATAACACTCTGTTGATACATGGCTTCCTCGCCGTTAATAACATTCTATATCCATATGGCTTTATTGCCGGTAACTTCACACCGCTTATCTATATAAAAATAATTTTTTTCCTTTGTTTTCACTTTCTCTCGCCTTTTTATCTTTTAACGCGTAACTTTTTAACGGTGGTTGAATGCTGTGGATGATTTTAGTAACCTACCCCTTTGTCGGGTTTTAGCAGGATGCCTTTTTCCTGCTTATTATATAGGCTATAGGCTTATAGAAAGGTCTTTTTCCCTTTTGACATTGTCTTTGTCCTCTACGTTGTACGTACGGGTACTTTTAACTGCGTGTATGACGGGTTTTACCATGTTTTTATAGTAACCCCTAAGATGGGAGGTTATTTATTTTATTTTATTTATTTTAGTTTTTATTTAATCCTATTGATGAGATCGGCTGTGGGGCTGTAGAGTGGTTGAGACTTGCGTCTCACCACGCCCGATAGTTAGGCGCGGTATGAGCACCATGTAATCCTGATGATTGTAACTTATTTAGTACTTTGTATGTCGCCGGGCATTAGTGGTATGGACTAGTGTCTCACCATGCCCTATCATTTTAATGTGCATTATTAGCGTGTTTTAATATTATTTGGTCTTATCTTATTTATGGTAATTTGTATGACGGATAAAGGGTTGCTTTTAAAACATTTAACTTTTGTTTTTGACACTGGTCCTGAATTTTAACATGCTGTGTTACTCACGTCCCCTCTACGCGGTAGTGTCCGGGGACTCCAATTTAATACATGGAATGCAATGGTCAAAAGGAAAACTGACTTAAAGGGCACTGGTCCCTCTTTGACTGCGGGTTCTGCCACCAATGCTCTTTCGTAACACAGTAAGTTTTATGTATGACCTTATCTGTTTCGCTTAAGTCACATGATTACAAAATGTCGACATCACATTGTCCAATCATCGCCAGTTCTTTTGCTGTTTCCCTCGGGTGTGATTCGGGGCTAAGAAATATGACTTGAGAGAGAGAGAGAGAGAGAGAGAGAGAGTAAGAGAGAGAGAGAGAGAGAGAGTAAGAGAGAGAGAGAGAGAGAGAGAGATTGACAATTTATGGTGAAGTTGGACCATTGGCACATATACACAAAAAGAGGGAGGGGGAATTTAAAAGAAAAGGTACAATAGATATATAACTAGTTAAAGAGGAACAAAATGATGTACATGGAAAACAGGTGAGTTCCAAAGTAAACAAGTCTCTTTCATCATTTACATTTCCATCAACTGATCTCTTCTGTAATTGCATGAAAAAATCCATTTTCCTGCTCGACGAGGAACAGCAGCATCATCGCCCTTAAGCAGTCTATACAAGCGGAGGTGTTTTAAATCATTTAAAAAATACCCGTAATCTTAAATCACAATAAAATGGGTACTGAAACAGAAAGTGGACCCAATTTTCAATATATGTTTTTGCAAAAATGACAATTTTTATCCGTTCTAACATTACCGTATCTTTGCATTTATTATTACTAGGCAAACCGCCCAGGGAAAATATGTGTGAAGGCCACTGGGAAACAATATACAGCACCTAGATATCGACTATGTAATAGGAACAGGAAAATGAAAACATAATATATCTTTATCGCTCATCGACCCATTCCATTGTTGGACATACATGTTAATCAAACGTAATTTAAAACCTGATAGAAAGGCACGAACAATTTTAACTCCCCGATTTAACCAGTTCTGATTTACCCGGTTCTTGACAATAATTATCTAATTTGAGAAGCCCAACAGCGCTTCCCATTTTGAGCTAATAGATTTTGTTGTTGTTGTATCAAATTTTATTCCTCAGATTAACATAAGTTGTACTGACGAGCTAATAGAAACAACATACAGTAAGCTTGATTTGGTTCCATCTGCAACAGTCTAAACCAATATTTTATACATCTTAAATGTGAACATACAAAAAGAGGATACCTCCCCCAATTCCCCATAAAAGATCTTATTTAGCATTTTAGAAGAAACAAGAAACGTTTACATGCAAGAGAGGGAGTGTGTGTGTGTGTGTGTATGAGAGAGAGAGAGAGAGAGAGAGAGAGAGAGACACACACACACACACACACACAGACAAACACACAGGTATCTATTTTATAATTACTGTAGCGAGCCCGGTCGATGCGAATGAACTATAAAGCTTGGAAATGGGAGTAGGCTCCTGGGGATTCAGATTTGCAAACTCACCGCACACAATGGTCCAATGAGGCAACCAATGAGGCAGCCAATGAGGCAGCCAATCTTGTGGCGGTGTAATTGTTATTTTGTCGTCTTCTACTTGTTGACCTAGGTCCCGGGCAATAAGGCCTGAAAGAATTGTATGGACGTTTTCGTTGGCTCCCCAACAATCAATCATCCATCGATCTGTATTGTGGACCGTTCAACGGTCACGTCAAATCCAAGGACTGTTCGATAACCGATCACAATAAGGACTGATCGATAACCGATCACAATGGCGGAGGTTAGGAAATAGAGGCAGACAGTGTGATATGCATTAACTGACTCTTAAATTGACAACCTCTATTTTACCGCTAACCGTTATCACCATTTGTCTGTAATTTTGTGTCTACTCTCATTGCCTTCCAGGGTTGTTACATATTTTAAAATCTGCTTCAATCTTTATTCCAATGCTTTGACTGTGTGTGTTATTTTATATTTATTGTACAGCTTAGAGCTGTCAAGATTAGGCGTTTCGAAATGTTAATAATAATAATAATAATAATAATAATAATAATAATAATAATAATAATAATAATAATAATAATAATAATAATAATAATATTATTATTATTATTATTATTATTACTACTACTACTACTACTACTACTACTACTACTACTACTACTACTACTACTACTACTACTACTACTACTACTACTACTACACCATCCCGCGGCCAACACCGAACTGATTAGTAAACCTGGTTACCGGCGCTGCAAACATTCCTCGGGGGTTGGGGAGGAATTAGTTAGTTATTCATTTCTTATAGGGTCCAGCGGACTGCAAAGAGCCGAATCAGGACCACAAAATCAAGACCACAACTTCGCTGAAAGAGGACTCACCCCTGATCCGCATAAAAGATCTGCCGAAACAATCCTAGTGGCAACACTGAAGACACTCCACCAGCCGGTCAATTTACAATAAAGGCATCCCATGCAGAGGACGCTGAGGCTATACTCTAATTTATCGAACCCCTGTTTACAAAAACAAACTAGAATACAAACATCATTATAAAATATCAACAAAACACATACATAAAAATTGCCTACATTGCCAAATAATAACATCATAGGAAGACCCAGTAACCACCTGGCAGAATCCTATCCTATCCTATCCTGTCCCGTAACCCGGAGGTCGTAGGGGCACCACAGATGATCGTTTAACCAGCATACTCCATCTTTCTCTGTCCTCAGCAGCCCTGATGGCTTCGCTCAGTGTCAAACCAGTCCATTCTCGAATGTTGTCATCCCACCTCTTTTTCGGTCTCCCTCTTCTTCTACCTCCTTGCACTGTGCCTTGCAGAATCGTCTTTGCAAGGCCTGATGATCTGGTGACGTAACCATACCATCGGAATTTCCGTTTCTTCACCACTGTGAGCAGGTCATCGTGTTGTCCAATGGCTTGTGTGACGGTCTGTCGGACTTCGTCGTTGGTGATGTTTTGGGTATAGGAAATGCTCAGAAGTCTTCTGTAGCACCTCATCTCCATGTTTTGTATTCTTCGTTGTAGATCTGCTGTGAGGGTCCATGCTTCGCAAGCATATAGGAAGATGGAGATGACAAGGGAGCGCAGCAGTCTTACTTTGGAATGTAGACTGATGGTCCTGTCTTTCCACCTGGCAGAAAACGTCCAATATTCCCAAGCTCATTCAATAGACCTCACACACAAATGAGGAGTTTTGTCCAAGAAGAGTTTTCAAGAAAAAAGATAGGTGACTGGTCTAGCGAAGAAGAAGATTGATAGAACAGAGTAGGAATGAGAAAGAGCAAATGAGAGAGACAGCGACAGTGGGAATTTAAAGCACTACATTTCCAGAAAGCGGGGATACTATTTATACTGAAACCCCCGGCACCCCAAGGTAGGCTGGGGAGGAGGGGGGATAGGATGGTGTGTGGGTGGGTATTTAGGTGGGGGGGTGTTCTTACAACAGACTAGGCCTGTACCACGTTGAAAGTGGCCCGCTGTCCGCAGCTCTTTTCACCAAAGTTGATGAGCCTGTTTTTCCTGGCTCCTATCCTATCATATCCTACCCCGTAACTCGAAAGTCGTTGGGGCACCACAGATGATCGTTTAACCAGCGTACCCCATCTTTCTCTGTCCTCAGCAACCCTCATGGCTTCGCTCAGTGTAAAGCCAGTTTTCGTGGGAGTTAAAAGAGCTTCAACACACCCTGATCGTTGTTTAGTATGACTTGGCCTTAATGTATCCATAGCGTTATCTATCTAATCAACAACTGAACTTTCCCCAGCGGAGTGAGTGTAAGAATCGTCGTTGGGTCATAAATCAGTCCAGCACCCACGGACAAGGGTGGAATGGCGACCGCTCCAAAGTCATTGCCGACGTTCAATTACTTGTTCAACATACTCACACACTCGTTAAAACAGACACACAGCCGGGAACCGGTTATATAAAGATTATGTCCCTAGCAGCGATCTTCCCATTCAGACGTAACATACAAGTCGTGTTCTTTTTTTTTCTTTTTTTTTCTCTTTTTTTAATGGCCAGTTTTATGACTAGCTCCATACTGAACTATGGAAGACGGGAAAATCTCATTGAAATGAAGTTTTACCGAATAGGTTTATACTACAAGACACTGGTAATGACACAGGCTCTCAGCTTATTAAGGTTTAAAAAAAAGTTCTACAACATTAAAATGCTGGTCAAATTGACTTTTTGGAGTACTATACTATGAAAGCAAAATCAGAACATTGCTGATCCCAACCAAACACTAGTGGAACCGTTTCTATACTGTGATCGTGACGAAACACTGATAACCCTTAAACTCGTCAAATGAAAGCAGCGAGGTAGGCCTTTACCCATTGAGAGAGCTCTCCAAATGCAATTCAGGACATTGCAGATCCCAACCAAACACTAGTGGAACCGTTACTACACTGTGATCGTGACGAAACACTGATAACCCTTAAACTCGTCAAATGAAAGCAGCGAGGTAGGCCTTTACCCATTGAGGGGCCGGGTAGCTCAGTTGGTAAGAGCGTCTTGCTAGTAACCGAAAGGTAGCTGGTTCGAATCCCGAATTGGTCAACGTGTGATCATATTATTTTCCCATTTACCAACAACTGGCCCGCTGGTGTCAGTATAAATCGGTCCAGTAGTCACCTATATGCGAAAGTGTCGTGTGACTATAATCTACATACAAACAAACACTTTACCCAATGAGAGCTCCAAAGGCAATTCAGGACATTGCAGATCCCAACCAAACACTAGTGGAACCGTTACTATACTGTGATCGTGACGAAACACTGATAACCCTTAAACTCGTCAAAGCAGCGAGGTACTAGGTAGGCCTTTACCCATTGAGAGCTCCAAAGGCAATTCAGGACAGTGCAGAATAAAAATGGCACCTCAGGAGGGTTGAGAAGAGATAAAACTGGCGTTGAAGTACGTCGACAAGACGTTGTAACTTCTTGCCTGAAGATTGTACTACATACAAAGTTTTTGTGGTTATTGTATAGACGTGATATCATTGAGGGCTTGAATGCTAATTCGTAGGCTTAAGTAGATGTGGTCTATTTCAACGAATACGACGTCATTGACTCCCTGAGAAATTACGATAATACATAATATAAACACAAAGAACAATAACATTAGCACACACACACACCTACACACACACACTCTCTCACAAAAAAGCTACAATTAAATGTACACGTTTGTAAAATGTATTGCTGACAACATTCCATTGAAATCTTTTTATGGTAATTAAAAACATGACACGTACACATACACAACACATCCAAACACGCACGCGCGTACACACACACACAGCCGAGGGTGCACAGTATTATCATGACTTTCCTGAAACGCCACATACGTTGTGTTGACAATGGGTCATATTTCGTCCCCCTTTTTAAGTACTTTTATGTGTTCGAACACTAACCCTAACCCAGCCCTAACTCCAACGGACCATTGTTCTGACGTCAAAACAAGTAGGTCTGTCAAAACAAGTTATGTAGATATTCACTGGTTTGTCCAGCTAACACTGTGTAAGTGTGCCCCCCCCCCCCCCCCCCCACACGCGCGCGCGCACACACACACAGAACTCCCATCAGTTAAGAATCGTCTTTACAAATTGGAAATACAATGGTTTTGCAATGTAAAATCAATTTGCCAACAAATAATTATTGTAACTGACATGCATATATGATTTCATAGGTCTTCAGCAGTAAACCTGATCTGAGCACATTCTAAAGTTAATTCAATAATATAACCTGAATACAAAGAAGAAATCGGAGCAGAAAATTCCATGTATACTTTGGCCAAGATGACGAGTTTCCTTAACGCTAAAGTCACACGGTGAGAAAAGAAGCACCGTATACGGAGTCATTAAAAACAGTCCACTCCTGTGGAAAGAAAAAAACAAACCGTCATGGCATCAACCGGAGTGGAACCCAGGTTATTATGTACTCCAGGCGAGCAGCGTTCCTCCCACGGAACCACAGTGCCACCCCGTTACGACGTCTCGCTTGAATGGGTCCAGCTAATAGACAATTTAGGCAAATTATTTTAATACGTCATTCAGCCGGCTATTGGAAATTGTTTGAAATGGCTGGTACCAAACGAAGCATTTCTACTGCCGCTTCAATGGTTACTACATTAATGTGTGTTTGAGTATAGGCCTTCTTTGTGACCAGATAGGTGGGGTGTTACTTTGGTAGGCATATTTGCTGTGGTTAATTTTAATAGTCAGACTTAACACAGACATAATACATGTATTGTACCTGGTAACGCACTCACTGATAGTAAATATTATACAGACGCGTATTATGTACACCCAAGGGAAATAGCAAGTTATATCACAAACATGTGTAACTACTGGCTAGGTCTAAAACGAACAAACAAATCAACCACTACAAATCACCGGCACAGAAACGTTTTACTTACACTTACGTAGATATCGCAGTCCCCGACGCCTTTTTAAGCGAGCGAAGTCTAAACAAAATCACGCTATTCAAATCACCCACAGGTATACTCATTGTCAGATCACTGTTAAATCACCCAGTTCTCACCACGTGTAGAACTTGATCTCTCATTGGAAGCAAAATATTGTGTAAAGACTGGGCAAGCCTTTTGCAGTCATAACCTTCACGTTTTGAGTGTAGCAACGTTCCAAAAACCCAATAAACACTTTGTAAAGTACATTAACGTCTTAGAAATCCAGTAAGCATCAGAAATCCAATAAGCATTTTTTTAAAATAATTCCAGTTACACATTTTCTAAAATACAGAAGGTCTAAGAAATCCACTAAGCACTTAAAAAAAATGCTAGAAAGTCTTAGAAATTCACGAAGCACGTTCTAAAATATTGTAGTCTTAGAAATCCCCTAAACACTTTTTGAGGACTTAGGTATTTCATACGCGGATGTAAATACTAACGAAGTAGTGGCTCTTTCGAAGCATCGAGCAGGCTTGAAATGTCAACTGTCACTTTATGATTGTTGTTAAGTCTCACAAAGAACGCCGGGAGTGCAGTGGTAGAAATCCACTTAGTGCTGTAACTGAGACAAGTCAAGCCTGTCAACCACACGCAGTATAAAGCTGGTAAGAATATTGTCAAGCAGGGTTAGAAAAGGCAGCCCTCACTTTCTAAAGTACTGGCACTCAGCCTGCTCTATCCTGTAAGTGAAGGAGTATCTAGGTTCTAAGTATCTAGCTTACCTGGCACTACGGAGACACCTTGACTGACAGACACCTGTATAGTTCAGTGTCATGTAAGACTACTTACACTGTGAGACATTATCGCGGAGGTGAAATGTTTTCACATATATTTTTGTAACATTGAGTAGGTCTTTGTCATGATAATTGAGCTCTATAAGATGTATAGTTCAGTGTGGTGTAATACTACTTACGCTTTGATACGATATTGTCGCAGTGGTGACATTTTTTCCACGGAATGTAATTTTTGTTTAGTAGATCTTTGTGTTGGTAAGTGCGCCCTTTAAGAACAGTTCTACCTTCAAAACTGGCAGACACCTCTATGGCGTGAGATTACTCCCCGTGTGAAATATCGTCACAGTAGAGATAACGTTTAATGGAATATTCAGGATAATTGGACGCGTCCTTCCTTCAAGGGTTCTTTGTTCAAACAGTTCAGCACCACAGATTCTACACAAATTCACAACGAGTGTTGCCTCACTAAAAAGAATAAGCCCCCAAAATAACCTTGTTTAAAACTACGATTTTGATATAAATCGAAAGTGATCAATATTTATTTTGTTATTGTTGAAATAACATCAGAGCAAAGTTAGTACAGTAGTACAAAAGGTCTCGTTTTATTTAAAAACTTTAATTGAACTTCAAAACTTCAGAAATACATCATAACGGTACAACCTTTTATTGTGTAACAGAATCCTAATGTAGCATACATGTATACTTTATTAGTTTTGTTGTTGTTGTAATCCAATCTAATCCAATGTCCACTTGTATGGCGTACAACTCCACATGACCGAGACATGCTCGTCTCAAGAAATCAAAGCAGCATTGTATTTGATAGTTTTGCTCCATTGTTTACAGTTGGTATGCATCTGTGTTTTATTTCACTCCATTTTAAATCTCATTGCACAAAAAACATTGTTTCTATCCTATCCTATACCGTAACTCAAAGGTCGTTGGGGCACCACCTCGTTTAACCAGCGTACTCCATCTTTCCCTGTTCTCAGCAACTCTCATGATTTCGTTCAGTGTCAAACCAGTCCTTTCTCCGATGTTTTCCTCCCACCTCTTTTTCTGTCTCCCTTTTCTTCGGCCTTTTTGCACCGTGCCTTGCAGGATGGTTTTTGCAAGGCCTGATGCTTTGGTGACGTGACCATACCATCGGAGTTTTTCGTTTCTTCACCACTGTAAGCATGTCATCGTGGTGTTCAATGGCTTGTGTAATAGTCTGTCGAACTTCGTTGTTGGTGATGTGCTGGGTATAGGAAATGCCCAGAAGTCTTCTGTAGCATCTTCGTTGTAGATCTGCTGTGAGAGTCCATATTTCGCACGCGTATAGGAAAATGGAGATGACAAGGGAGCGCAGCAGCTTTACCTTGTAATTTAGACTGACGGTCCTGTCTTTCCAAATGAGCTTCAACCTTGTCAGGGCAGCAGTTGTTTGTGCGATCCTGCAGAGGACTTCATGTCGGGACCCCATTATATATTGATTGTTTCTATTGAAGTGAAAACTGTGGGTCTTTTGAGTCTTGATGAGTCTTGAGTCCATTATTCCTCATTACATTTCATATTCATAGAAAAGTTGTCTACAGTTATCCCTCAAGATAGTGTGCTTGATTCATCTATTTCTTTACTTATATACCTGACATTGTTGACTGTCTTACCTGAAGCTTGGATTTAGAATACTGGAGCGGATTGTGGACCAAAATTGACAATATGTCGTACTTTACCTGCGCGATTTAGTCGTAGATTAGATTTCGAAAATAGACATGGGCCTATCTATTGGCAGCGACCTTATTTCACGAGGAGGTATATGTTGTATTACTGCCGGCACACGATAACTGGGCACAGTAGGCTAGTGACAAGGTCTATATGAAGATTACCATATCCTCAGTGTAGCAGAGGTTAAAGGTAGTTGAATTGATCAATGGATTTGGGTGAATTAACGCTCGTTACCAATTTAAAGGCGGCTCTTCAAAAGTTAGCAGTTTGGACAGGCAATACTGGTAGTGGTAGTAGTAGCGGTAGAAGTAGTAGTAGTAATAGTAGTAGTAGGGGGAGGAGCAAGAGGAAGAAGAGTAGCAGCATTAGAGCGTTTCATGGTGTGTGTGTGTGTGTGTGTGTGTGTGTGCGTGCGTCACTCTCTAACCTCGAAGACTATTATTTATTTATTTATTTATTTTACTGTCTTCCCTTGCAGAATTTGTGATTTCTAACAACTCCCTTATTATTTGAACTCGCTGTATTTTCCTTTCTTCTTCCATCCCCGAAGATCCTAAAAGCCTTAAACGTTGGGGACCAATCTTTTATTAAAGATCTGCTTTGCCACCACAAAAGGTGTTTCGAATTTTTACTTGTCAATTGTTTTAATGTCTGTTTATTTCCCCTTTTTTCTGTTTTCATTTTTTAAAAGTAAAATAAAATAGAAGTTGTCTTTTCTTTGTTTTTGGGGGTTGATGATGGTGTGAGAAGTTCTTTACCTTTCATACTTCAGCATCTTTAGTCAACACGAGTTAAAGGCTACTGCATTGTAACCTTGACAAGACCTATTAGCGGCAACATCACTGTATTCCTTAGAATTGTGTTGTTTGTAGATTATAGTCACACGACACTTTCGCATATAGGTGACTACTGGACCGATTTATACCGACACCAGCGAGCCAGTTGTTGGTAAAGGGGAAAATAATATGATCACACGTTGACCAATCCGGGATTCGAACCAGCGACCTTTCGGTTACCAGCAAGACGCTCTTACCTACTGGGCTACCCGGCCCCATTCCTTAGAATAACCACGGAATTGAATTGTAGGACCCCTGCCAGCTATTGCATTATTACCAATAGGTATAAAGCTTAGCGCCTCCCATCAAATGAGTTCTAGGCGCAGATCCTCCCGGGGTTGATTCTAATCGGCCAGCGTCTTGGGCAGCTGTGGAAGTTGGTCATTGTGCTGTATAAGACCTGATGTGTTGCTGTCAACGCCGATCCACGGATGTTGTTTGATAAATGTACAGTATTTCTGTTTCACTGTGCGCCTGGAGTTTGATTCTGTGTCGGCCAGTGCCTTGAGCAAGCTCTTGAGCTGGAAAAAGCGCTATGTAAGAAGGAATAAATATCTACATGTATTTCTTCTGCCTTTAGATTTACCTCCCCCTCCTCCACTAACCCTTTCTCCTTCCACGCCTCCACCCCTCCCCTCTTTTTTCCCTATCTTTTACTTTTAGTTTCCGGAGGATTACAATAGGAAGAAGAGGAAGGAGGAGAGGGAGGAACATGAGCAGGAGGAGGAGAAGATAACAAACGGACAAGGAGAAGAAGAAGAAGAAGAAGAAGAAGAAGAAGAAGAAGAAGAAGAAGAACCAAGAGCAAGAAGAAGAATAAGAACAAGAAGAAGAAAAACCAAGAAGAAGAATCAAGAAGAAGAAGGACCAAGAAGAGAAGAAGAAGAAGAAGAAGAAGAAGAAGAAGAAGAAGAAGAAGAAGAAGAACAACAACAACAACAACAACAACAACAACAACAACAACAACAACAACAATAGGTTATACACTTAGCTTGAAGTTGTCGCTAGAATTCAGATGGGTGTGAAAAGAAAGGAATCAATACATTAGAAAATAGGCCTATATATCCATTCCTTAGAAATATGCTCGCATTTACACCACGGAAAACTCAAAAGCAAGCAAGGTATACAAAGTTTTAAAACTAAAAAAAATTTCTTCTTGAAAAATGTAGACTACAAAATAGACGCAAGTACGGTCTCCTCTGTGGAATATTGCACGCTGTTTCTCCATCACAGACCACTAGGCATCAACATCAAATCAACTTCAATAATCAACATCAAATCAATGCTCCAGACATCAGCCTCAAATCAATGGCTACATCAAGACATCAACATCAAATCACAGACTAAACCAAGACATCAACATCAAATCAGTTAGTCGCTACACACACTCTCTCGCTCAACGTTATAAAAATGTTTGTTCCCTGGCCAAACACACACACTACAATCTATATGAAACCTTTCATTTAAGAGAGAAATAAACAAATTATTTGAGGAACGAAAATTGTATTGGATCTGTACTTCATTCAGACACTCAAAATCAATCTATTAACCAACCAAACAACCCAAGGACATAATTAGCCCCATCGTAGGAATTAAACTAAGCACTCAATCGCGCATTCTGACAATGAACTAAAGGGTCACAGGCAACACTTAGGGTTACTACTCTTCAAACCATACCAGAAAAAAACCAAAACGTTGCCACCAGTAATATAAAGTAAATGCACTGTTGTTGTTACAACGTTAATAAGGGTGTTCGCTAAAACATTTCTTCCCCAAGGGTGTAAACCAAATCTTTGAAAAGACTACACCGGAAGAAAACCAAACTCTGTAAGGGAAAGCACTCGTACCAATCGATACTGTCGAAGGAGGAATGTTTTAAAAAGTTTACTTCCCTTGTATCGGAAAAACCCAAAGTGGAACAAAACGGGAAAAATGACAACGAAATATAATTATTGCGTTCAGAGTCCTCTCTGGCTTTTGCTTTAAAAAACAAACAAACAACCCCGCAGCATCTTCTTAAACCTAAGAGCTGATCAAACCGCTGACCTCTTTCGCACAAGTTAGGATTCAAAACTAAACACATTCATTTAATTTTGCACCGGAGAATACATAATGATTGATTAGTTCAGTGCCACGCTTGTAAGTATTCTAGTAATTTACATTTTTAGTACTACAAAACGGTCAGGGAGTGGAGTTGTTTGTGTGTGGTGAGGGAAAGGGTGGGGGAGGGGGGGGGAAGGAGGGATGGACATTGGGTCAGGTATAGAATTCTTTGCAGTAAACCCACTTCAAGTTTGCTGTCATAGAAGATTAAAACTTGTGGCTAGTTTTAAGTTGTATTTTAAACAATACATTCCTTAAGGGCACAATGCTCGCTCCATGTTCTGCTGTTGGTCGGGTGTTCGTTGGGGGAAGGGAAGCCTCGTTGGGTGGATATACGATGATGGCACAGTTCGCGCGTTTCATGAACCTGGTTCAAACCCCACAAAAAAAGTTGTCTCAAAAGAGGCGATTTTGTTGTGAAGATTCTTTTGATCCTGAGTTCTATTTTCGCAGTGTCGCTCCAGTGGAAGACAAACGAACCCGATGATTTCATATGTGACAGGCTCAAGCAAAACGCACTCTCCTCCTCAACCCAACAAAACACAATATATGAATAAACAAAAAGCAATTAGCTGGTAAAAACAGGAGGCGGAATGAAGGGCGAGGGGGGAGGGGAGGGAGAGGTGGAGGGAGGGGCGAGGTGGTGGGAGGGGGGTGAGGGGAAGAAGGGGAGGGGGAGGGGAGTAACTACCCTGGCCACTTCTTACTTGTTCAGTCGATACCCACAGGGATTTAAAGAAATAATTCCAGCGCACCGAACGTGCTGCGTTAGCAAGGATACGACTGAACCCCCCCCCCCCCCCCCCCCCAAAAAAAAAAAAATCATTTGATCTAGAAACTAACCAATCAATGTTATCACCACAACAGCGCCATCCTGAACCAGACTATTGCACATGGCGTCCCCAGCACGTAAGGGGGATTACCTATCGTCGCTGTAGAAGAACTGCGCGCTGTGTGAGTGGTAGAGAGCGGTGGACGTGAGGGGCATGCCGCGTGTGTCCAGGAGCGGCTGGATGTGTTTGTACAGCAGGGTGCGCCTGTACGTTGCCGAATTCTGGAATTGCGTCTCGCGCACCGTCTGGCCTCGCGAGGAAGAGGCGGAAGAGGAGGAAGCGGAGGAAGAAGACGAGGAAGGGTTGGAGGAGGTAGAGGAGCGGGAAGGGGGTCCAAGGAAGACGGCGTCCAGACAGCGCTGGTCCAGCAGCGGGAGCTCCGTGGAGTGTCTCAAGCTCTCCAGCACCCCCACCACGTACGGCGTATCCGGCAGATCCGTATCCCCAGCAGGGCCTGCTGCTAGCATTCCTTGTACCGTATTGCTGCTGCTGCCTGTCATGCTGCTGCTGTTATTACTGCCGATGGAGTAGGTGGTGTTCGTGCTGGCCGGTTTCTTGGTCACTGTTGGCGCGTCCTTGCCTGTAGCGCCACCCTGGCTTTGCTCCGACCCGGCCGAGGTATCTGATAATAAGACATAATTGAATATATGTGGACGGAAATGGACTTTTCCACCTTTACACTGACCCGCCAAACCCCATCTCCCCCCCCCCCCTTCCCTACTAACATCTTTCCCCCCACCCAATAGCAGCGTGATATACATTGCCGTCACTAAAAAAAACTAGGACAGCCACTCATCATCGAGCACACGATAAACCACCAACCAAGCAAAATACTACAAACAACCTGACTCTAACCACAAGCAAGAACGAGTTTACCACCGGCAGCGGGGTCCTCCAGCACCGACCCGTTGTCTTGACCGTCCTTGGCCAAGAAAGGATCCCCAAGGTCACCGGGGATCAAGGGCATGGGAAGGTCAATCTGAGCCAGGACTTCCTCCACTTCCAGCTGTTGGATGTCCTTCATCAGCTCGCCCAGAACCTGCGACGACGATGACCATAGCTTAACTAAAAGCAGCTGATGGTCCACTCCGGGACGTACACGTACAGGGGCCACAAGCGGCACAGTTGCAAAGTAACTACACTCCCGAACGATAGCCAATCAACAACCATTGCTAGTGAACGAATGAGATGGAGAGAGAGAGAGAGAGAGAGAGAGAGAGAGAGAGAGAGAGATAGAGAGAGAGAGAGAGAGAGAGAGAGAGAGAGAAGATAAGATAAGATAAGATAAGATAAGATAAGATAAGATAAGATAAGATAACAATTTTATTTTTCAAGGGTAAAAGAGTAAGCGCTGGATGCGCTGTTTTTACATCTTGCCCTTGGGGTTTAACAATAGCTATTAAATACAGTGGAACCTCCGGTATCCGTCTCTCTGGTATACGACTCCCTCCGTTATGTGACCTGAAAACTTCTGTCGGATTCACTTCCAATAATAAATGACCTCTGGTATGCGACAACCTCGTTTATGTGACCAGCGACCGTGACTTAAGCCCTTTATACGACCGTCTTAGGCAATTTAAAAGAGATATCAGTTAATTTATTGTCTGTACCTTTCGTTTTTCCTCTCATGTTAGTGTACGCCTGCTGTTGTCTGCTATTTCCGGTTCGCAAGTAAGGGACATTACTCGCCTACACTGGCTTGTCAAAATGGCGTCGCTCAAGAGGAAAGTTTTGAGTTTGGCAGAGAGAAAGTTTTTCCCTGTTCAAAATGTCTGAAGACACGACTGTTTTCTATTTTTGAAGTTGTGAATAAAAGACAAAGCTAAAAATGAAACATGTTTTACAGTTTTCTTTGTCAGAGAATACATGCTGGTGAGAGAAAATTATGACTACATACCCTTCAGAGCCTGACCCTGCCCCCCCCCCCCCCCCCCCCCTCCTCCCACTTTATATACCTCTTGTTTCCGGTATAAGACCACCTATATTATAAGACCGTTTTTTCTCAGATTTTGGACGGTCGTATACCGGAGGTTCCACTGTACAACTTAATGTTGTAACATTCACATCATGGAACAATAACAAATAAACAAAGTCATCATTAGATAAAGTCATTTTCAAACAATTGAAATCAAATTAATGTTGTTAATATCAATCAACAACACTAACAATTAATGTGTATTTATTTTTTAATGTGTTTTAAGAGAAGAGTTCTAAATTATGTAAATTTAGAAGTTGGAGTGCGGAGATCTTTCTTAGTGAACGAATGACATGGAAAGAGAGAAGGACAGAGAGCGAGAGAGACAGAGACACACTGAGAGAGAGAGAGAGAGAGAGAGAGAGAGAGAGAGACAGAGAGACAGAGAGACAGAGACAGAGACAGAGAAATAGAGAGAGAGACAGAGACAGAGAGAGAGAGAGAATTTATCATTTTGATAATTTTAAATTTTTAATGTCTTTACTTTAGCAAAACAGCCGTCAGACAGGTTTTACAAACAGTTTATCAAACCTTTCCAGAACATTTCAACATTTAAACAAATTAGCTAATGTTAATTTAAAAAAACATATATATAGGAATGTACACTCTATGCATGCAAGCTATGACTAAAAATGATCCTAAAACTATAATGAAAATTATTATCAATATGGCTAAACAAAACAAACACTCAATTCATTGTTCTACAACACACAAACATACATTTGTTGGAACGGGACAAAGTGCCAATCTCTCAGTTACATCATACAATTCACATTATTTTAGTTTCACCCATAAAAAATACTAATAAATACTTTTCTTTACATCTCTAATATGCGACGCTGTCTAATCAATAATTCTTCTGCCACAAATTGAGCTATATTTTATTTTCTTTCTTACATGAAAGCAGTTTTGCTACCTGCTGCTGTGGCGTGCTACACTATAATATATTTCATATGGGTATGCAATTTCTGCCTAGAGATTCATATACCGGGCAAACAAACAAACAAAAAGTGATATTCATCTTCTAATTCACAGATGTCAACCAGTGTCGACAGACTGATCAGATTCTCTCGTCGTGAACCACAACTTTGCAGCATCTGAGGCCAGTTGCTCTGATTCTGATTCTCACTAGAGATTCTCGGTGCCATTTGTTTGTATGTACCTTTCAGCTTAACAACAACTTTTAACAGAATAAAACCACTGTATTTGTCTGAACATGAAATTTGTGCGTGCCAGTTCTGTCTGATACAAACAGTTAATCTGTCAGAAAATTCTGAAAAAAAAAACATACTTCATGGCCAACATTTTGAGAACTTGTAACGGACGCAGTTCGTACACTTTTCTGTAGGAAGACGGTATGACGTCACTGCGTAATTTTTCGAATAGTTTGTGAGCTGTTGTTAGAGCAGAGACTATACATCAGCCTTAGTGACAGGACGTGGGTGCTCTAGAAAGACCTGATTCTTTAGGAATTACTTTTGCTGTATAAAGAATACAGGTATTTACTATTATTATTACTATTAGTGGTATTTATAATGAACTGCTAAGCTATCTTTACGAAGAAGGAAGAATATTGCTTTTTATGAATTAGTACGTTTAGGGTACAGAAGAACCCATGTTTGAAAACAAAGTTCGATAACTCATGTCAATATTTATTTGATCATGTGTATACATGTATGTGTGACTCAGTTGTAATTATGATGCCATTTTTATGTTCATTCATGTGTGGATATGGGGCTGAAATAGGAACGTATTTCAGTTGTGTAATTTGTATATCTATTGATGAATGAATGGGTATAAATATGTTATAAAATGGAGGTGAGCTGTGTTTGTAATAATTGGCTCATAGTCCATTGTGTGTAGCCTATGCAATGTGTGTAAAGTGGCTATACTAGGTATTGTCACAGGAATGGTGACAGTAGTGATTGTAGTGTGGTGGTGGCGTGTAGAGACATTCTACAAAGGGAAATGATCCTTGCTCAATGTGAGCTATAAAGACATACAGTCTCTTTAAGGATAAGAGCAAAAATTTACGATTGTGTACATGTTGTATACAGCGGAGCGGTTAGGGAGCAAAGAACCCCTGATGTGCGGCGGATGGATTTGGTCCCCATGACATCACTGGCTTGACCTGATGTGGACACCATCATCGCCGTAGCTCTCCTTCGGATACCATCACTGGTGCAGAATTGCAACAACGGTGCCGAAGTGAATTTCCGGATCAACGCCACGAAGACAACTGCAGCGTCTTCAGTGTGTGGCTGTGACCCCAGCGTCGGCTGTGAATACCGCGCCGGGAGTGTTTGATCCGCGAAACACGGTCAGTAGGCCTAAATAAAAACTGTGACATTTTCTGTGCTTCGGTGCTAATGAAAAAGAGAAGAGTCGAGTGACGTCCTTAGAAAGGACAACGACTTCTGCTAGCGTTGAACTCTGAACGTAACTATGTGCACCTATCAACTTAACTGGGAAAAAGTACTACATTAACTATGTGTACTTATTTATCAGCTGTGTGATTTATTTATATGCTGGAAAGAATCATATGATTTAATGTATCTGTGAATTTAGTGTATGTGAGATGGTTTAATGTATACGTGAATAATTGAATGAGAATAGAATAACAGAGGGCAAAGAGAAATAGCTGTGTATTCTTTGTCTTTGTCTGTAAGTACGTGTGTGGCAGTGTATGAGTATAGTAAACAGAGATAGAACACACACCTTATACTGAACGTCAGACAGCCACACTCACACACTCATTCATTACACCATAAGTAGTTATACATATATTTATTTAGATTATAATACACAAAAACCCTCCGTTACAGAACTCCAGACAATACCAAACACATTTTCACCTAAAATTTGTTTGATTTTAAAAACCCAGTTCAAATGATCTTTTTCGTGTTGTGTAACCATCATTTAATAGGCCTGTCGGGGTCACTCTTGATGTTGGCATTACATTACATTACATTACATAATTGTTGCTTTAGGTCCAGCGGACTCTTCCGAGCCAAATCAGGACCGGACAACCCCCAATCCGTATAAAAGATCTGCTGAAACAACACTAGTGGGAAAACTGAATGCCCTCCACCAGCCAGTCACTTTACAATAAAGACATCCCACGCAGGGGACGGCTGAGGCTTTACCCCAACTAATCGAACCCCCGTTTACAAAAACAAAATAGAATACAAACATCATTATAAAGTATCAACAAAATACATACATATAAAATGCCTACATTGCTAAATAATAACATCATAGAAAGCCCTAGTGACCACCTGGCAGAAAGCGTCCAACATTCCCAAGCTGATCCAACAGACCTCATACACGAACAAGGAGTCTTGTCCCGTAAGAGTTTTCAAGAAAAAAGGTAGATGACTGGTATAGCGAAGAAGACGATAGTATAGCAGATTAATAGAACAGAGCAGGAATGAGAAAGAGCAAATGAGAAAGACAGCGACAGTGGGAATTTAAAGCACTAAATTTCCAGAAAGTGGGGATACTATTTGATGTTGGCAACTTAAAAACTCTCATCCAGTATTTAACACATTTGATATATGTTCTTATGTACAAAGGATGACGGGCCTGTTTTACCAAATAGCATTTTGTTGGAGGCATGCAGAGGGACATTTTAACATCTTTTCATAGCAAATGTATGCACTTTTTCTACCTGAGACACACTTTCCTCTAACTCCCATACCTCCGCCCCAATATGTCAACATAAGTTCCATTTGAGGGTCAAGTAGTTAAAAAAAAAATAAAAAAATTAATCACTTTTTATATACCGCTTCAAGAGCCGCTCAAAGCGCTGGCCGATACAGGATCTAACTCAAACCGCCCGAAACGCCCACCCGCAGCCTTTGGGCGCATGGTTTGACACCCGGACAACTGAGCACAATCCTGGGCAGCCAAGGATGGGGAGAAGGACCAAGTGCATGCTGGGTATGTTCTTGTCACCGGCACTCACCCGTCTAGGACATGAGCGTCAGGATCTTTAAAGTCCGTTATGATGGAATGTACGCGACAAACAGACTAGACCTCGGTTTGTACTCTCATCCGAAGGAGTAGGAAACGGGAGTAATGTGTCTTTCCCAGGGACAAAACACAATGGCCCGGCCAGGGCTCGAACCCGGGACCTTCAGATTCGCAAGCCAAAGCTCTACCATTAGACCACCGTGCCTGCCTAACATGTTTCCAGAATATAAACGCGCTTAATACGTTAATTTTTTTTCTATGATTTAAGAATTTGTATTACATCCTTGTTTGCTTTTCTGCAGACCAAAGCAGATGAGATATTTAGTTTTTTTCGTGAAGACCATACCAAGATATTTATAAAAATTTGTTATAATTCGTCTGCACCAAAGTACCATTTTTCACGGGCAGTCAATTCTAGAAACCATGACATTTGTTTTGTTAAATTTACAGTTACATTCATTCACTCTATTAGCCTCTTCTTTGAAGTTATTTAACTGAGTTTGTAAGCCAAGGACAGTGTCTGATAATAAAATTATATAGTCAGTAAAAAGTAGTAAAAACAGTTTGACAGCATCCGGAATAAGTTGAATTCCATACATTCCTGTTTTACATACATCACAGGCCAGTTGATTAATACAAAAAGAAAATAGCATATGACTCAACAAACATCCTTGTTTTACGTCCGTTGGACATTGAAAACAATCTGTACATTGACCTTTGTCACGTACACACATCAAGACTGAGTTGTACAGAGCTCTTAAAGAGGTATATATTTTACCGTTTACACCGCTGTGTCGCAAGACCATCCACAATGCATTTCTGTTAACGCTGTCAAACGCCTTTCAAAGTCAACAAGTTTACAACTTGACAACAAATAATTCTGGACAATGGCAAGGAGCGTAAAAATGTGATCGACTGTGCTGTATCCAGATCTAAATCCTGCTTGTTCTTCTAATATTTTTTTCTTCTTTTTCAGCCCACTTGGTCAGACGCTTATTCAAAATGTGAGTCTAAACCTTACTGACGACACTGGATAACGCAATAGTTATCTAGTTTGTCTGTATAGCCTTTCTAGTGTCGCCTTTCTCGTGCTGTTGTTGATGGGTGGTGTGATGATGGTTTGCCCTCTCGCTGGCTGTCATGAGTGCCTCGTCTTCTGCCGAAGGAACTGCCATGGTTTGTTTAAATTATTTGAGTATTGAGTATTTGCATTACAAGAACGTAGTTTGTGGCTCGGATGTGCAGGCTGCCGCTGTTGACCACGCTGTCCTTGGTCATTGTTCCGTTCTGCCGTAGTCGCCTTAGGGCTGTTATCACGTTCTTTTTCTCCTGCAGGCTCGCCGCTGTCTACTCGGGATGTGTCGTCTTCATGTAGTTCTACCGTCAGCTTGCCCTTTTTGAAGAAGGCCACCTTCCCCTCTTTCATTGCTTGCGCTGCGATTCTGGCCTGATTGTTCGTGAGGTCGTTCGCCAATCGACTCCTTTTTCTTCTAGTTTGGCTGTGAGGCCTTTGTGATGATCCCCATCTTGTCTTTCCACCTGCTGAACTTGACTATCATTGGTTTCGGTTTCCCTTCTCTGCCCACCCTGTGCGCTCTTGACACATCTTCTTTGCTCCACTTTTGTCTGCCTTCCGCGCTATTCAAAACGTCAGCGACAAGCCTGGCGCAGGTGTCGTGATCTTCTTGGTGACCGCTCTCCGGACATGCGCAGGTTGTGGCGGTGTGAGAATTCATCAAGTCTGTTGCATTCACCTTTCAAAGTCCCGATATCTTCTCTAATTTCCTTGATATTGGATAGCAGATTTTCAATGTCTTCTTCGTTGTTTCCTGCAGTCTCAGACAGCTTTCCGATGTCTTCCTTTGCTTCTTATGTATTGTGAATCAATCCTTGATTTTCGTTTTCCAGTCGCTGGCATCTTTCCTCAATGTCTTCACACTTTTGTTTCACCTGTACTAAGTCCGGTTTTATTTCACCGAGGTCACTTCTGATGATACTGATGTTCTCGTTTATGTTGTCCTGGAACGACTCAAATTTGATCCTTTGCTGCTTGATTTCTTCATATATTCTTGATTCTGTGGCCATTCGTGTGTTGCCAGATGGAGTGCTGTCATTGCTCTTTGTGGTTTTTCGGTCTGGGCCAGGATTGACTTCAGCAACACCGCAGCAGAGGAAATATGCAGCCACAAATATAAACAGTGAACATGCAATTTGGATTTCAATTTGATCACTAATTTGTTTTCACATTTTCCGCACGTAGTTGGTACGTTTTTCCATGAAGCCCCAAAAGGCAGTTGCAAATTGGCCACACGATGAACGGAAGCAAGATTATGCGAAGGCATTTACTAAGACAGATGGGGTGGGGGGAGGGGGGGAGAGAAAGAGAGAGAGAGAGAGGCTATCATGGACAAACAACTAGAGACAATTAAACCTGACCTTGGATCTGCAGCCGCGGACAAAAGGCCAGTGTTGACCGTTGATAAGCCGTTTGACCATGACGCTGAAGCTCTGGCGTAACAGCTCCTCTTCTCGGGTCTTGCGCTTGTTGTACACGCTGATGACGCGGGGTCGAGTCTCGCGAATCTTCTCGAAGAGCATGTGATAGTGCGAAGGGTCCAAGTTTCGCAGGCGGGCGTTCTTCCGGCGAGCCGGCACAGGCCGCAGCTGTCAGGAACAGATGACGAACATGATGGGAGTTTTATATCCAGTTAATAATAATAAACACAAAGGCTTCTACATCGTGCTACGTGCGTCGATGACAAATCAAGAGTCACATTACAGGCAATGTAGTGCGGTCACTTTCGCCTGAAATGCGTTCAAGGTCACATTATTTGATCGTAATAGTAAATAAATAGATTTATAATGCGCCCATTTCTCGCCGTTACACTGACTCAAGGCGCACAAAAGGCAAGGGCAAGTGCAAACTACGAAAAGATGAAATGGGGAACTATCCCTACAACATATGGCAAGGCAGACTTTCTTTCAGCATGCTTACCTGAAGGGTCTTGCAAGCTTTCTTGAAGTCGCTGATGAAGTCCTGGTACTCGAGGCGGGGCAGCATCTTCTGGAAGAATCTCAGCCATTTCCTCAGTAGGTCCTTCTGCCTTTCCTGGGGCAGCCTCAGGAACTGCTCGTACACGCAGCGACCGTCGTCCACAGATAGCTGTTGCTGGCTGTGATGGTGATGGTGGTTGTTGTGATGCTGGTAGAGGTGGTTGTGGTGGTGGTTGCTGTGTGGGTGATGGTTGTTGACTGTCTTCCTAGTTTTGGGCACTGCAACCATGTAATGCATCAAAACAGCGTACTACAGTTGACGTCGTTGTCCTTGTTCACTGACAAACACCCTGGTACTTACTAGCTTTGGAGACCCTCAATCCAACACAACAACGAAACATCGCTCAACAATTCCCCCAGTCTACCACCTATCTGTGATAGGGTACCTGACTGATAGAAGTGAAGAAGGTAAAGCAAGGTAAAGCAAGGTAACACAACAGGCAAATCTTTGCCCTACCTTTCTTTTTGCGCAGCGTGTGTTTGTTGTGGTCGGTACCAGCATCCCTGGCGCGACACAGGTACTGCAGCTTTCCCGAGAAAGTCATCTGTCGCCACTGAGAAGCCAGCAGACCCTCCACCTCCGCCGCCGACACATCCTTGTTCCTCTTCTCCACCTCCCCCCGCTTCTCGCTGAAAAGGAATTGGGAGGAAAATGAGTTTAGAGAGGACCATCTTCCCTGAAGACCTGTAACCAACCCCGAATACAGCCAGTTGCCTAGCACTACCAAAGTTGTCTAGCATTACCAAAGTAAGTCACGCGTGGCAAATTCTTCTGACGATCGTGTGCATTTTGCAGTCAAATCGGTCATTGTGCTGACAAAAAGGGATCAGAAAAACACCGACAGTTACAAGTAAACTGCTTTTTGTTAGTTGAGAGAAAACAGTTGTAATCTTCTTACATAATGAGATGGGGAACGTTTGGCGAAGTTGTTGCAACATTTACAGAGAAAAAAATGTGGTAATGGGAAGAGAAGACGTGCACCAGAGACGGCAGGACACCATGACTTTATAATATATTTGTGAAATTCTGCACTGGACAATTTTACTCGTTGATACAGATGCGGCAGATTATAATAGGACGCCATTGACACAAACACTGACCCAAACCAGACATACCTGGCCCATAGCAGGAAGCCGTGAGTGTCAAGCTCGGGGTTGGCCCATAGGGTTTCGGGATCCATGGCTCTCCGACCCCCGCGGCCCCTCCCGCTCCCTCCGCCGTCTGTGCCAGACTCGCCCGGTCGCTTGCCGCTCCCCTTCCTGATCAGCAGAACAACTGAACACATGACAGCTCCACACACACAGGATCAAACAAACAGCGGTTGTAAACATAATCATTCAGAATGCGTCATGCTGATTGTTTCATGTCACACGATTGAACTCTTGCCACCCAAAGAGAAAACTTGTTGCAAGATTTCTCACAGTACACCGTCCACCGATCACCATCATCATAATCTTCATCATCGCCATATGCGTCATCATCATAATCATCATCGTCGTCATGATCGTCATCATCATCATCGCCGTCATCTGCACTATCATCAAAATTATCATCGGCGTAGTCTTTGTCATCATCATAATCGTCGTCGTAGTCTGTTTACTGAAAGTGAGAAAGTCAACTTTTATAGATCGAGCTAAGTTGGAGTGAGTTGTACTCACGTTCTGCGACCCTGATAGCTGCTAGCGGAGGAGCTAGTGGATGACGACCTACTCAGCGATCCTCTGCCTTTGGACCTCGCGTTCTCTTCCTCTTCGTCGTCATCTTCCTCGTCGTCCTCCTCCTCGTCGTCGTCATCGTTAGCTGGCGAGAAAGAGAAGGAGGGAGTCTGCCAACGCTGGTCTGGCTGACGGTCGCTGTGTCTGCTAGGACGCCCTTTGCGCCTACGCCGTGAGCCGGCCTCTTCCTAAGACAGCACAAGTTTCCCAGTCACATCGCACCGCGTGTTTTTTTTTCCTAGAGCTGTTGTGTAGGTTTGAGCGACATATTAGCGGAATAACGAGGGGAAAGGCCAGGCACCAGCCAAAGGGGAAATCTATCGCCTGTATTATCTTCAAACAGAACGATAAAACGAGAAATGTCTGTAGATATGGATCAGATACAATAAGTACTCGTCTTCACCTAGATTAGAAACAATTTAGGTCTATTGTTTACTCCCTAACTAAACGACTGCAGTTTATGCTGTGACGTATTCTTTGAGCTGACAGTGAGCTATACAAGAGAAATTACTGTAGTCCTTACTTCAACCAACAATGCACTAGCGTTTACTGTACTCCTTGCTGTACTCCTTACTTTGGCCAGCAATGAACTAGCCTTTACTGTACTCCTTACTTTGGACAGCAATGTACTAGCCTTTATGGTACTCCTTACTTCAACCAGTAATGGACTAGCCATTACAGCACTCCTTACTTTAACCTGTAATGTATTAGCCTTGACTGATACTCCTTACTTCAACCTGTAATGTACTAGCCTTTATTGTACTCATTACTTCAACCAGTAATGTACTAGCCTTTACTGTACTCCTTACTTCAACCTATAATGTACTAGTCTTTACAGTACTCATTACTTCAACCTATAATGTACTAGCCTTTACTGTACTCCTTACTTCAACCAGTAATGTACTAGCCTTTACTGTACTCATTACTTCAACCAGTAATGCACTAGTCTTTATTGTGAATTGTACATGTACTCCTTACTTCAACCAGTAATGTACTAGCCTTTACTGTACTCCTTCAACCTATAATATACTAGCCTTTAGTGTGCTCCATACTTCAACGAGTAATGTACTAGCCTTTACTGTACTCCTTACTTCAAAATGTAATGTACTAGCCTTTATTGTACTCCTTACTTCAACCAGTAATGTACTAACCTTTACTGTACTCCTTACGTCAACCAGTAATGTAGTAGCCTTTACTGTACTCCTTACTTCAACCAGTAATGTACTAGCCTTTACTGTACTCCTTACTTCAACCAGTCATGCACTAGCCTTTACTGTACTCCTTACTTCAACCAGTAATGCACTAGCCTTTACTGTGCTCCTTACTTCAACCAGTAATGCATTAACTTTTACTGTACTCCTTACTTCAACCAGTAATGTATTAGCCTTTACTGTACTCTTTACTTCAACCAGTAATGCACTAGCCTTTACTGTACTCCTTACTTCAACCAGTAATGTAGTAGCCTTTACTGTACTCCTTACTTCAACCAGTAATGCACTAGCCTTTACTGTACTCTTTACTTCAACCAGTAATGCACTAGCCTTTACTGTACTCCTTACTTCAACCAGTAATGTAGTAGCCTTTACTGTACTCCTTACTTCAACCAGTAATGCACTAGCCTTGAGCGAGTGGTGGGTAAAGGTGGTGCTGGAGCCGCTGCTGCGAGGCGTGCTGGTGTTGGAAGCGTGGACGGGTGTGCTGGCTCGTGAGCTGGCCACGGGTGTAGACCTGCGTAACGACTGCCTGTATCGTCCCGACCCACAGTGCTTGGGCGGCGTGCAGAATCCTCGTCGTTCTCGGCCCCGCGAGCTTTCGGACGCCTCCAAAGCGCGCTCGATCTCCTCCAGCCGGCCGCGGTCATCGTCGTCGTCATCCGATTCCTCCTTGACGAGACTGGGCAGAGAGCATGCGCCGAGCATGGCATTATCGTCGTCGTTATCGTCGTTGTCGTCGTAGTTTTTGTGGCGACGCAGCATGCCGTGTTGGTTGTCCTGCTCCAGATCAAAGTCTCGCCACAGCATGGGGTCGTCTCTCTTCAGGCACAGCGAGGACTCCAGTGACCAGTCGGCAGTGGTGGAGTCTGCTTCCTCGTACCGCGACTCGGGCTTCACCAACGCTGGCACGTGTTCCATCACGGGCAGCTCTGGGCTGCTAGGTGGCAGTGACCGATGGCCGTAGTCCGCCACGTGCTGGCCAATGCTGCAGCGGTTGGCCGTGGTGGTGGTGCAGGAGGCCGCGGACAGCGCGTGGTCCGACACCTTGTAGATGCAGCCCGTGTCCACGCTGCTGTCCTTGTACTCGTGAGGCTCGGACAGCAGTTCCACCGTGTTGGCCACAGGGGGCAGCTTGCTCTCCTCCAGCACATCACTGTGACTCACCATGTCCAAGGTCAAGGACTTGTTGGACAACATCACGTGACCTTGAGGATTATGCACGGTGTGGTTGTCCCCCTGCAGGATGACGCCCACCGCGTGGAGATTGGGGGTGGAACATTGATAATGGAGCGGTGTCGCCGTGGGTGTTTGCTTCAGCATGATGCTACGTGCGTGCAAGACCTTGGATTCCGGCATTTCTTCTCCAACATGCACAGAAGATCGGTGTTTCAGGTTGAGAGGTTTGACGGTTGAGAATATGGTGGTTTGCGGCTCCAGGCGGCCATGGAACCTGCTGACGGCCTTGTAGCTGCTGGCAGGGCGGCTGCTGACGTCTAGTGCGGTTGAACGATTGATAGTGGACGGCTGGGAAGAGGAACGCGGTCTGACCTTCAAGACAATGTCCGGTTTGATGTTGCGATGTAGAGCCGAGGAATTGTTGTTCGCCGTGTCAGGTCTAGAACAGCTGATTCGGAATGTCTGGCTGCGGTCATCTTGGCCGCTGTGAGTTTCTGCTTTGATCCTCAGCTCCACGGCGTTGTTCCGCACTGACCGCTTCTCCACGTAATTCATCTTCATGGCCCAGTAGTCATCCGTCGGTTCTGGCTTTAACTTCGCGTAGTCGCAGACCTGCAGCTTTGTCTGGGTATGAGTGGTACTTTGGTTAGGAGACACACCCTGGCTTCTTTTCAGTTCCGGTATCAACTCCGTGGAGACTTCTTTGTCCTGGACGCTTTTGACGTGGTGATTGTTTTCTTTGTTAGTCACACATTTCTCCATTCTGACACTCGTATCCATCTGTTGAGTCTGGAGCTCCGGGTCTTGCTTATCTTTGAATATTTCCTGATCTAGTAGATCTCTGAGAATCTTCCGTCTAGAAGACGACTTGTCTTTCACGCTCAAATTGGGCTCGATGCTTTCTAAGATGCCTTTCAGGCTTTGCCCTTTCCGGGATCCATTTGGCGAAGTGTTGACTGATGGCAAGGTCGTAGTGACGATTTTTTCCGACGCTCGCCGACAGTGAATCTTGACGTCGTTTAATAACTCGCTGTCGCCGGCTTTATCTCTCTCTCCTTTACACATATCAGGGTCAGGAACCTGACAGTCTTTGGCGCTTTTCCGGCAATCTTTCTTGCTGTTGTTAGCAGGCTCGTACGCGTGGTTTCCGTAGTGTGTGCCGCTACGAAGTCGGTGCGGCGTGGTTGACGTGTGCTGAGATGTGACATTCTGTGATCTGCTGGTCATGGCAGCCCCCAACTTGTTCAAATCCTTTGTGATACTGCCACGAAGCTAGGCAAATGGCGGAAAGACTTTTGAAGGTCGAATGGTCTTTTGGGTCAAAGACTCCTCGCTGACACTGTCATACAAATGTTCATCAGTTGACGGGTCTGCTGCCACACACAAATTCTGTTGGTGCCATGGTGATGTTTATACATACAGTTTCAGGCGGTTACAATGTGTGACAAAGTCAGCATGACCAACCCAACGCACCTGGCACTTACGACCGCCATGATAAAAAGGATCACTTGTTGATTATCTCCATGGCATATATCGTCATTGATCACCCGGATACTACGAAATTTATTTTGTGACGTCATTTCGTCGTGGTGACAATTTCTCGGATCTAAGAGGAAGTCATGAGAGCTTGCACGAGATTTAGCCAACAACGCAGCAGTCACATTCTGTTGAGAATAACGATGATGATAACGATAACAACAATGATAGTATGAGACATCTGCCACATCTTGTATATTCTAAATGATACATCAAAGAGAAAAATATGAATCTTGTATATAGTAATATTTTGTGTTTCGTATTTTGTCTTTGATGTAGCTTTTTTGTTTTTTGTTCAGTTTTTATCGTAATGATTTTCTTCACTATTGGGTGAAAATTGTGCTTTGAACCGAGTTTTTCCTGGAGATAGCGCTTTATAAATATCCTTAGTAGTAGTAGTAGTAGTAGT
>CM072519.1:427500-447500 GCA_036898135.1 Oncomelania hupensis | reverse complement strand
GTCTGGCCTGGAGCTGGCGCACAAACTCTTTTTGGCGTTGTAAGTAAAATGCTTTGGGAGGCACAAACCTGTTTGGGTGTTTTTACCCCCATTGTGGCAGTGACTTGATGTACAGCAGAGATAGAACAATTCCAGGCACTTAAATTCCAATACTTCCAAACTTTGCCACGGTTTTTGCCTTTGAGGGAAACTTGGATAAAGGTCGGATATAGTCAAGTTCTATGTCCTGTTCTGCTTGCAATTATCCGTTGTACGGCATGCACAGTCCATTTCAAGCCAAAAGCTTCTTCGTACCATTGAAATGAGTTTCTTGATTGTCCACAATGGCCGAGGACTGGTGAAGTGACCTCACAGCCACATGGCTATGTTCAGCCATTGCTACGTCCAACAATGTGCAACACTGGCAGAACAGGGGAGATTAATCTTTCCTTTCACTGCCCTATCACTTGCAGTATTACATCTGATAAGGATTATTACCTAGATGCTATAATGTTCTTATACTAATACGGGAAGTGCAGCAGTCAGTCACGCTTTGCGTCATTGCACACGACTAACTTGCCAACCTATCATCCAATCATGGTATTTGGTCAGTGTTTATACATCTTTGTTGCCCATGAACTGTAAAATGATGGGTTCCAATTCCAAACCGTTTGACGGGTTCGAATCCGAAATGACATCTGATAAGTATTGTATCGTACATGCTGTTACCAAGGCCAGACGACTTAAACCTACTGTCAACACAAAAACCCTGTGTCTCAATTGTGTGGGTTGATTCATTTCTTGTGGGAGTGTGCGTGTGTGTGTGTATGTGTGCGTGTGGGTGTGTGTTTGTGTAGGTGTGTGTGTGTGTGTGTGGGTGTCTGTTTAGATGTAGTGGGTGGGAGGGAGGTGGTGATTTTTGTCACCCATTCAGGCTGCTTTTTTTGTAGTTGGTCTTTGGTGACTTTGTTGGATTTTTGAGTGGTGTTTGGTGATTTTCTTGGTCTTGTGTTGGCGTTTGGCGATTTTCTTGGTCTCTTGTTGGTCTGTAGTGTTTTCATTGTGTTTTTTTTCTGTGTGTTTGTTGGTTTTATACCGGAGCACTGTTCGCGTGTCTGGCCCTTGGTAAGGAACAAGATGGCGGCAATCGCAAGTGACCACGCGAAGCACTTCATGTTTGGCAACAGATCCAGTTTTTCCCAGACCCAAGTTCACAAACCACCAGCTTTGTTTGTCTCTTCCATTCTTCCCTTCGTCCTGCCTCTCTTATTCTTTTGTCTTTCTTTATTTTCTTCTTATATTTTTGAGTTCACGTTTTCTTCGTCTTCTTCCTCGACTACTTATTCTTCCTTCCTTGTTAATCCCAAGTTGTTGTTGTTATTATTGTTGTTGTTCATCATCATCATCATTGTCGTCATCATCATCATCATCGTCGTCGTTGTCGTCGTCATCATGATCATCATCATCATGGTCATCATGATCATCATCATCAACAATCATCATCATCATCATCATTATCACCATCATCATCATCATCATCATCATCATCATCATCATCATCATCATCATCATCATCATCATCTTCTTCTTCTTCATTTTTTTTCTTTATGTCTTCTTCTTCTTCTTCTTCTTCTTCTTCTTCTTCTTCTTCTTCTTCTTCTTCTTCTGTCCCACCGCCGTAGCTCAAGTGGTAGAGCGTACGCCTGGCACACCGATGACCCAGGTTCGAATCACGTGATGGGAAAGATAGACGTGACAATGTTCACTGTCTATTTCAGCATTAGGATTGTTTTGGTGGTTCAGTTTGGATTTAGGTCTCTATCCGTTGTTCTCTGGAATGATTAACCCCGCCTGCTATATCGCCAATGGTGAGTGCACTTCTTCTTCCTTTTGGAGGGTGGGGGAATGAGAAAGATTGAGAAGAGCGAACAATCAAACAGCTTTTTGTGTGAAAGTATTTATGTTCTTAATAACTATGTAGCCGAGGGGAGTATTTCACTCCCGTCTCTCGGCCACCACCTACAGAACTCGGTCCCACCTGAACTGTAATTTTCATTTTCTCTCGTAAGAGAGACATAAAAATTGTTGTTGCCTTGCAAGGTGAGGAAGCGTTGTTGGTAGTAAACCGGGTTGCCGGCTACTAGTGCCACGACACTCCATACAAGTCACTGCCACTGACTTGCATAAAATGCCTGCCGACAATGTAGTCCCGCTCACCACCAAAAGCAGAAGACGAATGGTCAGGCGGGGAAAACATATGTCGTGTCGCCTTGTCTTGCATAATCCGATGGCCACAGAAGCCACCCAAGGCTAGTCCAACCAACAAATAGAAGGTAGATAATCTCTCTTCCAAGCGTGCACCAGTCCACTCTGCCACAAATGTTAATTTATTCATTCCACTTCTTCGTCCTCTTCCTTCTTCTTCATGTAGACATAGGTCTAATAAGAATAAAATAAATATTATTAATGAAAAAAATTACTCTGAGACCCTGCACTACTACTCCTTCGTAGGAGACGCACGCATTCCATCGAATGGACTTTAAAGATCCTGACGCTCATGTCCTAGATGGGTGAGTGCCGGTTACACAAATACACCCAGCATGCACTAGGTCCTTTCTCCACCATCCCCGGTTGCACAAGATTGTGCTCAGTGGTCTGGGCGTCAGACTATGCGCCCAAAGATTGCAAGTGGGCACCTCGGGCCCCGCTTAAGTTAGATCTTGTATCGGGCAGCGCCTTGAGCAGCTAGCGCTATGTAAGAAAGATTAAATACAGAAATAAATACGTCATGCTGGAACCTACGTCATTCTTTTCAAAGGCTATTGTACAGGCAACTTATATATCTGAGTGTGTTTACAATTGTTTAAAGATGATGACGACGATGATGGTGTGTGTGTGTGTGTGTGTGTGTTGGTATGTTTGTATGATATATATGATTTCCAAGTTGTTGAAGCTTCTTTATTATGTTAACGTGTTAAGGGACAGGTTGGAATATTAGACTGTATAATTAGTCTCAAATCTAAAGGCTTCAAGTTTCTCTCTCTTTGGGGTTTTCCCCTTTCTAAGATGCTTCTTGTCTTTTTCTTCTCTTCTCCCTCTCTGTCCCTGTCTCCTGGACCTAAAGCAATAATTATGTAATGTCCCTGTCTCTGTCTCCCTCTCTGTCCCTGTCTCCTGGACCTAAAGCAATAATTATGTAATGTCCCTGTCTCTGTCTCCCTCTCTGTCCCTGTCTCCTGGACCTAAAGCAATAATTATGTAATGTCCCTGTCTCTGTCTCCCTCTCTGTCCCTGTCTCCTGGACCTAAAGCAATAATTATGTAATGTCCCTGTCTCTGTCTCCCTCTCTGTCCCTGTCTCCTGGACCTAAAGCAATAATTATGTAATGTCCCTGTCTCTGTCTCCCTCTCTGTCCCTGTCTCCTGGACCTAAAGCAATAATTATGTAATGTCCCTGTCTCTGTCTCCCTCTCTGTCCCTGTCTCCTGGACCTAAAGCAATAATTATGTAATGTCCCTGTCTCTGTCTCCCTCTCTGTCCCTGTCTCTGTCTCCCTCTCTGTCCCTGCCTCTGTCTTTATCTTTGTCTCAATCTCCTTTGCTGTCAGTCCGTCTCTTTCTTTGGATTGTTTATATAAATACAGGGTTGTTTAGCAAACGGTGAAGCCAGCATTGTTATTCAAACTCCACCCGCCATCCTCTCTGTCTCTGCCTATGTCTGTCTGTTTGTCTCTGTCTGTCTATCTCTCTTTATACCCCACCCTCCACCCTTTTAATCTTTGTTTCCTCGACTCCCCTCCTATCGCTCTCATCGGGGGTGGGGGGGTAGAGGTCGGGGAGATAGAGAGAAAGAGAGAGAGTGGGGTTGTTGGGGGGAGGGGTAGGGGAGGGGTAGGGGAGGACTGTGGGTGGAACTGACGCACGCTACGTTGAAGGTTTTCCATGTGCTAGATTTTGTGGATGTGACCTACTTTCAACTGGGAGATTGTAATGTATTTGCAGGCTTATTTGGAACTACTTTGCCATCGTCAGACATCGCAACGAGTCAAATATAGGCCTGCGTATCTGCTTTATTTTCTGTCTGTCCGTCGGTCGATTCGCTGCACGTCATATCTTAAGAACCACAGAACAGATTTTGACCAAACTTCGTAAGAACGTTAGTAAGGTTTGTGTCAGTATCCCGTACCATCCCATTTGCTCTATCTAAACCGTCAGTCGCTGGAGTCAATTCTTTGCTAAACACGTTTCCTCTATATTTGCTGAACCGATTTTTTTATATTTGTATACAGGTACCTCAATCCAAGGCCTATGGTTCCGTGACAATCTGTTTAACCTTTAGTCTGTCAGTCAGTCGAACCGTCGGTCGATATTTATTTTTTTCCTTTCACATCACTTAAAAAAACAACGATTTAGATTACTTTTTCGATGCAGGTAGCTTAACTACTTACAAGCCTGTTTGAGTTATTGATATTTGCAATTCTGAAAGTCAATGTCGCTGAGGTCCAACGTTTTCTAAAATGGTTTTATACTTTGGTCGTTGCACTATATCTCAACATTGCATTAAACAGAAAATTATAGCTTGCAGATAGAGGCCATTCCTTCCTTGTTTGAATGTTGCAACTGCTCCACGAAACTTGCACACTTTTGCAAATGGTACGTGGGATCGTTTGGAGCTACATTTGAATGGCTTGCCAATCTTTCCGTCCGTTCTGTTAGGTAATACTTTCTTTTAAGTGGGAAATTCCTGGGGTTACCCCCGTTCCTCCCTACACCCTTTACAATTCACATTTCTTAGGTATTATTAGTGCTTCCGGCATACTCATAAAACACTTTGGGAGATGCCATCTTTGCTTCCATTCATTTCTGTATAGATGACACTTTCGGCTGTATCCAGTCTTTTTCTCAATAGACCTATTCTGATTTTGCGGTCTTCAGTATTTTATTTAGTTCTAACTCATATTATATGTGCGTGTTTCTTTCATCAAAACTGACAATAACATTGGCTATACAATGTGACGTGACTATTTTATTTTTACAGAACTTTAGACCAAATTTCATACATTCGGTTTGTACGTGGCAGTTACAAGAAATATTGTCACACTACAGGAATGTTTTAGCTACTCGCTTATGCTGCCTACACGTTCACGCACACACACACACACACACACACACACACACACACACACACACACACACACACACACACACACACACACACACACACACACACACACACACACACACCAACCTACACACACACATACACAGAGTAGACACACACACACCAACACTCACACTCATACACATGCATACATACATACATACATACATACATACATACATACATATATACATAATATCCTATCCTATTCTATCATATCCTATTCTATCATATCCCGTAACTCGAAAGTCGTTGGGGCACAACTTATGATCGTTTAATCAGCGTACTCCATCTTTCTCTGTCCTCAGAAGTCATCATGGCGTCACTCAGTGTCATGCCAGTCCATTCTCGAATGTTGCCCTCCCATCTGTTTTGCCTCCTTGCAACGTGCCTTGCAAAATGGTCTTTGCAAGGGGTCATACCATCTGAGTTTCCGTTTCTTCACCACTTTGAGCATGTCATCGTGTTGTCCAATGGCTTGTGTGATGGTCTGTCGTACTTCGCCGTTGGTGATGTGCTGGGGAAAGAAAATGCCCAGAAGTCTTCTGTAGCACCTCATCTCCATGCTTTGTATTCTTCGTTGTAGATCTGCTGTTAGGGTCCATGTTTCGCTAGCATATAGGAAGTTGGAGATGACAAGGGAGCGCAGCAACCTTACCTTGGAGTATTGACTGATGGTCCTGTCTTTAAAAATTAGTTTTAACTTTATCAGTTATTTATTATTCTGGAGAGGACTTCCTTTCGGGGCCGATTGTCTGATACAATCGCTCCTAAAGATTTGAAGCTGTGCACTGTGGTGAGGGATTAGCCTTGGACTTTGATGTCTTTGTTGATGCCATTAGTGTTGTCATCAATTCGGTCTTCTCTGTGCTTATTTCCATTCCAAAGGCTCTGGAGGTGGTGCCAAGCCTCTGTACCAGCTGTTCAAGTTCTTGTTCCTTTCCAGCTAATCCATCAATGTCATACGCAAAACGGAGGTTGGAGATTGCTCTACCCCTTATGCTGACTGTGCCTTTATGATCTGCAAGGGCATCTGCCATGTTGCGCTCTAGAAAGATGTAGAAGAATGTTGGAGGATATGAGGCATCCTTGACGCACGCCAATGGTTGTTCTGTTCTGAACAAGATCCCGATGACGCTGTTGTGGAGGACTGCACTGGTAATCTTGTCATGCAGGCTTTTGATGACTTTAATAGTGTTGGGGCTGCTGTTGTACACTCTCTATTTCCTTCACGAACTCATTGCCCTCCCTGTGGTTTCGGGTGTACAACAATAGCCGCAACAATATAAATACATACATACATGCATACATGCATATCTACCTACCTACCTACCTACCTACCTACATACATACATACATACATACATACATACATACATACGTACGTACATACATACATACATAAATACATACATACGTACATACATACATACATACATACATAAACATAAATGGACTATTTCCACATACACAGATGAAGAAAGACAAAACCTCCTCCTCAAACAATCAGCATTTTAAATTGTTTGAAAAAAAAAAGGATTTCCAACCTGAATCGTTTTTGTCAACAGAAGACAATAAATAATATAAGCTTAGATAATGGCATTATCAGATTTCAGAACAATCATTTTAAAAGGATTTCAGTTTTCTTATCTCGCTGTAATGGACGATCAATTCCTTCTCGCACTGTTTGTTTAGTGTGCGTTGCCTACAGCTACAACTTTTGAGCTAACACGGGGTGGCCAATGCAACTTTACTTAGCTTAAAATGACCATTATTGAAGTTCAGGGCCTGTACCTGCGACCCTAGCGCTGACCAATGAAGAGACACTGTCACCCCCAAGGCGTCCACCATCTTTGCTAGGTGACACCAGCCGTACAAACGAGCGCGTAAGTGTGACGTCACTCGCACCTGCCTAGCAACCAAGTGAAATCGGCTCCTGTTCTTCATGTTATCATGGACGTAAAACCTATGATCAAAGAGCTTATAGTCTTTGCTATGATTTCACAGGGTGAGAGAGAGAGAGAGAGAGAGAGAGAGAGAGAGAGAGAGAGAGAGAGAGAGAGAGAGAGAGAGAGAGAGAGAGAGAGAGAGAGAGAGAGATTTTAGACTAATTAATAAGTCTAACCTTCCAATCTGTCCCTCAAAAACATTAACATAGTAAAGAACATACCCGCCGAACTGCTACAAGCAGGAGGAGAAGCGATGATTGATGCCCTCACCATTATCTGTAACAAGATCTGGCTGAGTGGGGAGTGGCCTACACCATGGACCCAGTCGCTTGTCATCACTCTTCCCAAAAAAGGTAACATTCAGGAATGTGAAAATTACCGCACCATCAGCATCATCAGCCATCCCAGCAAGGTCCTCCTGAAAATAATACTCAAAAGGTTGAAACCCCAAGCTGAACAAATCATAGCTGAAGAACAAGCAGGATTCATGGCAGGGCGAAGTACCACTGAACAGATTTTCAACCTCAGAATAATCTGTGAGAAATACCTACAGCAGAGAGAGAGAGAGTGGGGAGTGGGGGAGAGAGTGAGTAAGGGAGAGAGAGTGAGAAAGAGTGAGTGAGGGAGAGAGTGAGGGAGAGAGAGTGAGGGAGAGAGAGTGAGGGAGAGAGAGAGTGAGGGAGAGAGAGAGTGAGGGAGAGAGAGAGTGAGAAGGAGTGAGTGAGGGAGAGAGTGAGGGAGAGAGAGTGAGGGAGAGAGAGTGAGGGAGAGAGAGTGAGGGAGAGAGAGAGTGAGGGAGAGAGAGAGTGAGGGAGAGAGAGAGTGAGAAGGAGTGAGTGAGGGAGAGAGTGAGGGAGAGAGAGTGAGGGAGAGAGAGTGGGGGAGAGAGAGTGAGAAGGAGTGAGTGAGGGAGAGAGTGAGTGAGGGAGAGAGTGAGGGAGAGAGAGAGTGAGGGAGAGAGAGTGAGGGAGAGAGTGAGTGAGGGAGAGAGTGAGGGAGAGAGAGAGTGAGGGAGAGAGAGAGTGAGGGAGAGAGTGAGGGAGAGAGAGTGAGGGAGAGAGAGAGTGAGAAGGAGTGAGTGAGGGAGAGAGTGAGGGAGAGAGAGTGAGGGAGAGAGAGAGTGAGGGAGAGAGAGAGTGAGGGAGAGAGAGAGTGAGGGAGAGAGAGAGTGAGGGAGAGAGAGAGTGAGGGAGAGAGAGTGAGGGAGAGAGTGAGGGAGAGAGAGAGTGAGGGAGAGAGAGTGAGGGAGAGAGTGAGTGAGGGAGAGAGTGAGGGAGAGAGAGAGTGAGGGAGAGAGAGAGTGAGGGAGAGAGAGAGAGTGAGGGAGAGAGAGAGTGAGGGAGAGAGAGAGTGAGGGAGAGAGAGAGTGAGGGAGAGAGAGAGTGAGAAGGAGTGAGTGAGGGAGAGAGAGGAGTGGGTAGGAGGTTGAAAGTTCAAGAAATGTAAATTCAGAGGTTGTCAGCATGATTGTGTGTAGGACAATGGTTCATGACTGACTTCACGACTATTATTTTAGCCAGAAGTGGGAAGAGAAGAGTGTTTAGGCGGTATCACTCAGGTCACGCTAGAAGTAGAGAGAGTTCATGAATGTCTACACCCACCAATAGCCATAGGGCAAACGGTGGTTAACCAACCAAGGATTGGGGGTGGGGGAGGGTGATGTTAGGGACCTAAATCAACATTGAACCATCAGAACAATCACTCTGCTAAGATGGACAATGACAATGGCCACTTTTTATCTTGCCCACCAAAGGATTCGAACCTGGGTTCATCGGTGTGCCAGGCCAACTCTCCACCATTGAACTACAGTGGTGTGCCAACTTTCCACCATTGAACTACAGCGGTGTACCAACTCTCCACCATTGAACTACAGCGGTGTACCAACTCTCCACCATTGAACTACAGCGGTGTACCAACTCTCCACCATTGAACTACAGCGGTGTACCAACTCTCCACCATTGAACTACAGCGGTGTACCAACTCTCCACCATTGAACTACAGCAGTGTACCAACTCTCCACAATTGAACTACAGCGGTGTGCCAACTCTCCACCATTGAACTACAGCGGTGTACCAACTCTCCACCATTGAACTACAGCGGTGTACCAACTCTCCACCATTGAACTACAGCGGTGTACCAACTCTCCACCATTGAACTACAGTGGTGTACCAACTCTCCACCATTGAACTACAGTGGTGTGCCAACTCTCCACCATTGAACTACAGTGGTGTGCCAACTCTCCACCATTGAAATACAGCGGTGTGCCAACTCTCCACCATTGAACTACAGTGGTGTGCCAACTCTCCACCATTGAACTACAGTGGTATGCCAACTCTCCACCATTGAAATACAGCGGTGTGCCAACTCTCCACCATTGAAATACAGCGGTGTACCAACTCTCCACCATTGAACTACAGCGGTGTACCAACTCTCCACCATTGAACTACAGCGGTGTACCAACTCTCCACCATTGAACTACAGCGGTGTACCAACTCTCCACCATTGAACTACAGCGGTGTACCAACTCTCCACCATTGAACTACAGCGGTGTACCAACTCTCCACCATTGAACTACAGCGGTGTACCAACTCTCCACCATTGAACTACAGCGGTGTACCAACTCTCCACCATTGAACTACAGCGGTGTACCAACTCTCCACCATTGAACTACAGCGGTGTACCAACTCTCCACCATTGAACTACAGCGGTGTACCAACTCTCCACCATTGAACTACAGCGGTGTACCAACTCTCCACCATTGAACTACAGCGGTGTACCAACTCTCCACCATTGAGCTACGGGGGCGGGACGAACGTAGAGTCAAGGCGTTTTAACAACAGATTGTTGTTGTTGGTTGTTTTTTTTTTGTTTTTTTATTTTTATTTTTTTCCCTTTTATTCCACAAAACAAGGAAACATTTGTTGCGTCACAGTGTCACTGAATACATGGCAAAAGAGAACCACAATAACAACAGCAACAACAACAAAATAAATATTTTTGCACCCATCACCTCTGTCACTCCAACCCTACACCCACCCTTTCCCTTTTTCTTCAGTATAACAGCAGAAGTTAAGTAGACATCATTCTCCCTCTCTCACTCTCTCTCTCACGCACACACAACAGATTGTTGTATTGACAACGGCCGTTGTGGTATATTCCTTGTAAAGCCACAATACCTAAGCCTGGCGTGTAAGTCCCCAAATTCTTATCTATCTATCTATCTATCTATCTATCTATCTATCTATCTATCTATCTATCTATCTATCTATCTATCTATCTATCTATCTATCTATCTATCTATCTATCTATCTATCTATCTATCTATCTATCTATCTATCTATCTATCTATCTATCTATCTATCTATCTATCTATCTATCTATCTATCTATCTATCTATCTATCTATCTATCTATCTATCTATCTATCTATCTATCTATCTATCTATCTATCTATCTATCTATCTATCTATCTATCTATCTATCTATCTATCTATCTATCTATCTATCTATCTATCTATCTATCTATCTATCTATCTATCTATCTATCTATCTATCTATCTATCTATCTATCTATCTATCTATCTATCTATCTATCTATCTATCTATCTATCTATCTATCTATCTATCTATCTATCTATCTATCTATCTATCTATCTATCTATCTATCTATCTATCTATCTATCTATCTATCTATCTATCTATCTATCTATCTATCTATCTATCTATCTATCTATCTATCTATCTATCTATCTATCTATCTATCTATCTATCTATCTATCTATCTATCTATCTATCTATCTATCTATCTATCTATCTATCTATCTATCTATCTATCTATCTATCTATCTATCTATCTATCTATCTATCTATCTATCTATCTATCTATCTATCTATCTATCTATCTCTGTCATCATCATCATCATCATCATCATTATTATAATAATAATAATAATAATAATAATAATAATAATAATAATAATAATAATAATAATAATAATAATAATAATAATAATAATTATTATTATTATTATTATTATTATTATTATTATTATTATTATTATTATTATTATTATTATTATTATTATTATTATTATTATTATTATTATTATTATTATTATTATCATTATTGTTACTGTTGTTGTTGTTGGGAGTGTTAAATTGTTATTTAGTGCAATTGTTAGCTCCAGAGGACGGGACGTAATTAAATGTCTACTGTTGTAACGGCTGACTGTACGCTGTTTTTTTTCTTCTTCCACCTTCGCCTCAGTTACGCCTCAAAGAATGCGGTCATTTCGGTCAAAAGTTCGGGTGACAGGTCAGCGCAGATCGATCGCACACGCTCAATTGTCCAACGCGCAAGACAGGGCACAGAATACCACAAGTTGGCTCACTCAGAGGGTGAAGTTCAGCATGTGCTTTCTGACTCCAAGTCTACGAAATTAACCGACGTCGACCGCTAGTCTGAGTCGCAGGCCTACATAAGAGCTGAAAGATAGATAAGATAAGATAAGATAAGATAAGATAAGATAAGATAAGATAAGATAAGATAAGATAAGATAAGATAAGATAAGATAAGATAAGATAACAATGTTATTTAACAAGGGTAAAAGATCAAGCAATGGGTGTGCTTTTTGTAACAATAACAATTAGTATTACAAATTGTATGATCTGTTTGTATGATTATACGATAGACTGGTTTTTAAAAAAAATCAATTCTTGGAAATGGAAATGATATATGGAATGGAATTGATATATGATCTGTTTGTATGATTATATGTTGATCTATAGACAACATTCAAGAATGGACTGGTTTGACACCGAGCGAAGACATCAGGGCTGCTGAGGACAGAGAAAGCTGGAGTATGCTGGTTAAACGATCATCTGTGGTGCCCCTAAGACCTCCGGGTTACGGGACAGGATAGGATAGAATAGGATATGTTGATCTGTTTGTAATCATTCAGAGAGATTTTAAAAATAACCATTTTAATTGCACGTTTGTGAATCCAAAATAAAGGCTTCATGGCATTGCTACTAGCAGAATCCCAAATAGTTGAAGAATAATCAATAAATGGTTAAATATGTCCCAAAAAGAATAGTTTACGAGACTGCAGATTTAAGTAATATTTCATCCTTGAGGATTGATAAGTCCTTCTAAAAATAGTTCTACTAGCATTCATTTAAAATATGTTGCAACCAAGACAAATGTCTAATGTCACGCCAAGAAGTGACAGAAGAAGAAAGCACCCCAGCTGTGGTACGGGCCTGCAAAACACGGCGTGTCTTTTTCTACACGTCAATTATTAATGATGAACGCATCCTCAGGTTCGTTGTATCGCTCACAGCCTAATGATCGTCCTAGCGAGGCCTCAATGAGTTACGACGCTAGTATTCAGTCGCTATTGATAGGGGGAGGTCACAAGCCAGTGGATAAACACTATTTTGATCTTCTCCTCTACCATTTGTTTCCCACAGATCAGGAAGTGTTGTGTTGAGGGTATATTAATGGTTGTCGTACGTAATAATGACTTTCTCTCGTTGTTTGTAATTCGCCTCGATTAATTTAGTCCTCAAGACACAGACTTTCTCCCCTCAGTGATTACAAATCTTGTATGAAACTTGTTTCAAAATAACAAAATAGGTGTCCTGGCCATCTTTTATCTACAATCAACCTGGCTCTACTTAAGCGCATAGTGGGAGAAAAATTAAGTGCTGACTCAAATTAGAAAGGTTGGTAGGAGTTATTTCCCTTTTGTTTTAGCAGGGCGTGGTTCTATGGTATTGTTTTGGCGCTAGGGAAGCGTGGCAAATACTAATAATTATTAATTAAAACTGCTGATTACCGATATCTCTGTAAATGACACAGAACACGTGATAATTTCAATTATCTCGTGATAATGGCAACTCTCGGTTTTGGCGCTAGTAGGCCGTCATATCAGTAGGCCGTCATATAGTTCCTGTTCAACCGTTAAAACAGCGCCATTGCAGCTTTGTGTGTCATTGTTACAAACTTTTAATGTAATCGTTGTTGTATAGCTCTGTTCCAGCTCAAGGTCTGCTTAAGGCGCTGGCTGATGCAGGATCTAACTCCAGCCGCCCGAAGCGCTCACTTGCTGTCTTAGGGAGCATGGTATGGGGCCCAGACAACTGAGCACAATCCTGAGCAACCGGCTATGTAGGAGACGGGACCTAGTGCGTGCTTTGTGTATTTGTGTAGCCGGCACTCGCCCGTATAGGACATGAGCGTCAGGATCTTTAAAGTCCGTGCGATGTAATGCGTGCGTGCACAGATGAGACCTCGGTTTATACCCTCATTCGAAGAAGTTATTTGCTTTCATGTGTGTAACTCTATGTGTGTAGGTCTATGTGTGTAACTCAATGTGTGTAGGTCTATGTGTGTAACTCTATGTGTGTAGGTCTATGTGTGTAACTCTATGTGTGTAGGTCTATGTGTGTAACTCTATGTGTGGAGGTCTATGTGTGTAACTCTATGTGTGTAGGTCTATGTGTGTAACTCTATGTGTGGAGGTCTATGTGTGTAACTCTATGTGTGGAGGTCTATGTGTGTACCTCCATGTGTGTAGGTCTATGTGTGTAACTCTATGTGTGTAGGTCTATGTGTGTAACTCTATGTGTATAGGTCCATGCGTGACAAAGAATATTTGGTGTAAAATGTGTGTGAACTGTTCCATATGTAACACAATAGATGTTAGCTTGTATTTAGGCTGATTTTAATAGCGTAATCTGATTGTGTGTGTGTGTGTGTGTGTGTGTGTGGGTGTGGGTGTGTGTGTGTGTGCGTGTTTGGGTGTGTGAGTGTGTGTGTGTTGTGGTTTCCAATGTAATTTTAAAAAGCTAGTTATGTACTAAGATAATTCGTTAAGGGAGAGAGATGAAGATTAGACTTTAATTGTTTTAAAATCCTAATCCTTAATTTAGAAATCTTTAATAGATTCTCTCCATAATTTCCGCATCTGCTTCAGCCAATTGATTAAATAGTGTTTCTCTGAAGAACTTTCCCCCTCCTCCCCCCTCCCTCCCCCCGGCCCCCCCCCGACCGGAGGAGCTACCCTGGATAGTTTGATTGAAAGTGTGCGTACCTTTTTGTCCAATTCAAAGAGAGAGAGAGAGAGACGGACAGAGAGACAGACAGAGAGACAGAGAGAGAAAGTAAGAGAGAGAGACAGAGAAGAGAGAGTTAGAGACAGAGAGAGAGAGAGAGACCGAGAGAGAGCTAGAGAGAGACAGAGAGAGAAACAGAGAGAGAGTTAGAGAGACAGAGAAAGACAGATACGGAGAGACAGACAGACAGACAGAGATAAACAGCACTTGACAGTGTAGATACAGATAAAACCACAGGCGTGTGAAATGATGACTGTTGTATTTATTCTATACCACACAAACTGCATTAAAGGTGCACTGAAGAAAGATTACTGGCTTTGAATGTAAGTTGTACCAATGAAAGTTACTACTGTATCATTTCGTTAAATACGTGAACGAACCAAATGTAGATAGAATACATCAATGACTGAGAATACATCAATGACTGAGAATACATCAATGAACATTGAAGTGTGACGTCTACACTCACCATGGGCCAAAGGGCAGACGGGGACAACCATCCCAGGGAAGTGGGTTCGGGACCTCAAACACTGGACAACCATCCCAGGGAAGTGGGTTCGGGACCTCAAACACTGGACAACCATCCCAGGGAAGTGGGTTCGGGACCTCAAACACTGGACAACCATCCCAGGGAAGTGGGTTCGGGACCTCAAACACTGGACAACCATCCCAGGGAAGTGGGTTCGGGACCTCAAACATCCACTGGACCACAGCAGTCATACTGCTGAGCAAGAATGGACACTTTAACTTGGGAATACACGGGAATACAACAATGAAAAAAAAAGAACAGAAATTTATGTAGTAATATGTTCCAAACCATTTTGAAGTAGAATCCTGGCGTCGTTTGATGAATGTAAGAAAGAAGGCGGACGTGTATTTGTAGTTTTAATTGGCACACTAAAAGTCTTCGTAAAACACTGGGAGTATTTAGTCTGACAATTGACAGTATTAGTATTCACAGTATTATAATTCACAGTATTAGAATTCACAATATTTGAACTCACTGTATTAGAATTTACAATAGTAGTACTAACTCTTGCCAGGATGTTTTTCTGTCCGTCTGTTGGTTTGTTGCACACCGTGACGCCATGCAGTAATGTGAAATGAGAGGGAAGAGGACAATGTCATGTTCATTTTTTAAATTAAAGGTGGAACTGGGATAACGAAGACTTTCAGGGGGTCCAAAATCTGGGTCACAGCAAGTGTTATGAGTCCAAGGATGAATAGGTGTAATTCACCATTGTTGAATGGCGTCCCTCACCAAGGGAGACTGAGAGAGAGGGCAAGGTCATATAGGGGTCATGGATTGGGCTCAGTGTTATGGGCAGTCAGCAACGGAAGTGTGGCAAAAGGAAGTCGCTTGTTTAGGAATCGGCGTGAAACAGGAAGCCAGCAAAAGAAGTGGTGTGTGCTCTGTACGATGCGCCAACGTTTAAGGGCCATAAATTTTCAGGTTGCACCCAAACTTGGTCTCCCTTTGTCAGGTGGACGACGGCGTGGCAAGACCCGTGGCCAGAGAGGATGGAGGTCCTGCACACCTGAAGGTCTTTGGCATAGATGGAAGAATTAGCATAGGAGTTCTCAAATGACTGTGTGTGGAAGATGAAGAAATACGTTCCAGTCAGCGGTGCGTTGAAGTGGGCTGTAGCATTGTCGTAACCCTGACCAGCGATGTATAGAACGTTGTTGACCTTGACGTAAGCGTGCCTATCGACCGGTTAATCTGTTGTGGTCAGCGCGTTCCCAATCTGAAAAAACAGAGCAATGCGTATTTTGTACGTTTGATGTTTTGACTTTATTTTTGTAGATTGTCAGAGTAATCAGATATGTTTTAAACAACAATAACGAACAGAAATGTCAGTAATAACAATGAGGAATAATAATAAAGGAACTAAATAAGCAACACGCACACAAACACACGCACACAAACACACGCACACATACACACGAATACACTCACACACACATGTCCCACATGCATGTTATGCGGTCTCTATAGTTTTCCTGCACGAGGCCACGTATGCACTATGTACTACAAGGCAGTGACAGTGATGTGTTAACACTCACCATGGATCATGCGAGTGAGAGTGTCGTTGTCCTTGTCATATATCGTTTCCCGAATGCTCAGTTCTTGCCTCAGCTGGAAATCAGCACTGGTCGGGTTGGTCTGCAGCATGGTTAACCTATTGTCCATTTCATGCCGAAGCCTGTCGTCAAAGGATGCCACCTGCTGGGTCATGTTGTGGGTCAGATCAGTGAGTTGCTGCTGCAGCTGCTGCTTGTCGTGCATCACCTGCTGGGTCATGTTGTGGGTCAGATCAGTGAGTTGCTGCTGCAGCTGCTGCTTGTCGTGCATCACCTGCTGGGTCATGTTGTGGGTCAGATCAGTGAGTTGCTGCTGCAGCTGCTGCTTGTCGTGCATCACCTGCTGGGTCATGTTGTGGGTCAGATCTGTGAGTTGCTGCTGCATCTGCTGCTTGTCGTGCATCACCTGCTGGGTCATGTTGTGGGTCAGATCAGTGAGTTGCTGCTGCATCTGCTGCTTGTCGTGCATCACCTGCTGGGTCATGTTGTGGGTCAGATCAGTGAGTTGCTGCTGCATCTGCTGCTTGTCGTGCATCACCTGCTGGGTCATGTTGTGGGTCAGATCTGTGAGTTGCTGCTGCAGCTGCTGCTTGTCGTGCATCGCCTGCTGGGTCATGTTGTGGGTCAGATCAGTGAGTTGCTGCTGCAGCTGCTGCTTGTCGTGCATCGCCTGCTGGGTCATGTTGTGGGTCAGATCAGTGAGTTGCTGCTGCAGCTGCTGCTTGTCGTTCACCAGCGCCCTCACTTCCGCCTCCATCAGCGTCATCCTGGCCTCCATCTTGTCCACCACCACACTGGCCTGGCCTGCAGCGCTGTGGTTGCCATGGAGACACGCTGTAACCGCATGTCGCTGGGGAACGCGGCACGTGTATGTCCCGCCTTCCACGGGGCTGGCAAGGTGAAGGTCAAAGTAGCCATCTTCGTATGTGCTGCTGGACATCACGTGACCCGATGGAGTCTGAAAGAGAAAATCACACAGTGTTAGTAATATCTCGTGTGGTGTCTGAAACAAAAACTGGAGTCCCCTTCTCCCCTCTTCCCCCCCCCTCCTGCATATACATTCCTGTTGACGTCAGTACTACACTAATCATTGATATTGCCATCAGTCTTATAACGTGAGTCTGGTCATTGAGGTAAGGACATTGACTTCACCAGGAACCACACACGCTGCTAGCAGTCAGGCAGACCTACGTATTTTTGAGAAAGGAAACGGAACTGACCAGCCACTCCACAGGAAACGCCGGCTGTCCCAGGAAGGTGAAGTGCCCACAGGACAACACCAGTGACCACCGCTGGCTGGCGCTGTCCAGCACGGCGTCTTGCTGCTGGTGCACGTGCATGTGACCGTCACTGGTGGGCAGACCACCTATAGGATAGACAACAATCACGTGACCAGACAGCAAGGGCGGTTAACGACTGCAGCTTTACGCTTTGGGATGCAATCAGTGTGTCTCAGGAGAAGGTTGGACGTGTTAAGTGTCCTGCCATCATGTCATCAGGATTTATACATGGAAGACCAACAATCTTACTGTAGTGTACAATTATTTTTTATGTCATCTGAGCTGTAACTCTAACTAAAAGTAAATAAAACCTGTAGCTACTGTGACTGATGAATCACAATGTTAAATAACCTAAGCGACAATACTGTTACTGTTACATATTACTAGTCAGTAAAGTCTCACTGGCTAAGTGTTTGTGGTTTAACACCCATCACTCCACAAGTGACAAGTAACACCATCACTCCACAAGGTTTAAAAGGTTAAACCTTGTGGAGTGATGGTGTTACTTGTCATTTGTGGAGTGATGGTGTTACTTGTCACTTGTGGAGTGATGGGTGTTACTTGTCACTTGTGGAGTAATGGTGTTACTTGTCACTTGTGGAGTAATGGTGTTACTTGTCACTTGTGAAGTGATGGTGTTACTTGTCATCTGTGGAGTGATGGTGTTACTTGTCACCTGTGGATTGATGGGTGTTACTTGTCACCTGTGGAGTGATGGGTGTTATTTAACTTATTTGTCACTTGTGAAGTGATGGTGTTACTCACTTGTCACTTGTGAAGTGATGGTTTTACTCACTTGTCACTTGCAGTATCAGGGTGTGTTTTATGGCGTCAGGTGACATTCTGAGGTTGATCTCCAGAGTGTAGTTCCCAACATCCCCTGCCGTCACGTGACTGAGGACAATGCCGCCATTGGCTGTTTGCTGCAGGCGACCAGAGAACGCCGGGAGAGGCAAGAACACGCCGTGGGAAAGCATGGCCATCATCTCCTGTGACGACCCGTCAAACAGCCACTCCACGGACGTGACCTCTTCTCCAGGTGACACAGTGTAGGACCATGGGAAGATGACGTCATTTCCCACGCATGCGTAGATGATGTCCCCATCTTTGGGTGTCGGGGCCCACTGAAGTGCAATGGAAGCTGAGAAGGAAGAATACAATACTGTGGGAATACATAAGTAAAACACAATACTGTAGGAATACATAAGTAAAACACAAAACAATATTACATGTATAATACATAGACAAAGATGACCCACAACGAATAATTGAAAGTGAGCGTAAGTTCGATGCGTGCGGGTAATAATATAATATAGACCCACCGAAAATACATAGTGGATAATCATGAGCATCAGTCGTGGTCGAACTGTACATAACAATCACAGGCACTTGATAGGAATGGTTTTGTCTATTCATGACTGTTATCTTAGTTTGGCGTTTCCTGTTTTCAAACGCCATTTTAATAAACGACAAACAAACGTGTGCATAATCCAACAGAACGGTAATATAGACAACAACGACAATACAACGACAATACAACAACGAGACAACACGACACAACGCACATTTTGGGACTAAGCTGTTCATCTTCTCTTTACATTCCCGCTTCCGTGTTCCTCTTTCCACTCTCTCAGGCCCAGTCCGATGGCGTCCTCCCACTCAGCAGAAGCCCTCGCCTATATCCCACCCCACCTCCACTCCTAGGACCTTGAGCTTCGTTCACTTCCCCATGCATTCCTCCCTTGTCCCTCTCTTTCACCTTACTTGGCTTTTCATGAAAATGTTCTGCAGTTTGTCCTGTAATTGTTCCTTCAGTTGTAAAGTATTTTACACTTGTTATTTTCCCTTTAACGTTCAGCGTTTTCTCCACTTAATAATAAAATATTGGTTGCCTTTACTTTTAATTTTAAACTCTACTCAATGTACTTTCAAACATCCAATATTTTGAATAGTTTGATTATCGCTAACCTATCATTATTATTATTTCGATTTTTTCTTCCTGCCTGCTTTCTAAACATAATTTCTTTGTTGGAGTTCTGTTGACAAGTATTCTTTTCGTCTGTTGTGGTGTGTCCGTTTCAACAAATGCTTAGCTCCAAATTTTGCGTAACGTCGTTAAGTCTAGTTTTTATGTAAATTACCATTCCGTTGTTGTTGTTGTTGTTGTTGTTGATGTTGCTGTCGTCATTGTTGTTGCTGTAGTTGTACAAATGTATTTGTCATATTGAAACCCGTTGCTCCTAAATCAACACGGACACTGCCATGTAGGCTATGTACGTACCTGTCATCAGCATCCAAACGGCGACCAGAGAGCGGACCACAGACATCGTGCACTGACCTCTGAACACTGACCACTGAGGAATAAAACTTTTAAAACACTGCATCCAGAGATCACAGTTAGAAGGTCAGAGCTGGGTTGACGGTTGACAA
>CM072519.1:417500-422500 GCA_036898135.1 Oncomelania hupensis | reverse complement strand
GGCACTAGGAGTTGACCATCACAGTAAGGCACTAGGAGTTGACCATCACAGTAAGGCACTAGGAGTTGACCATCACAGTAAGGCACTAGGAGTTGACCATCACAGTAAGGCACTAGGAGTTCACCATCACAGTAAGGCACTAGGAGTTGACCATCACAGTAAGGCACTAGGAGTTGATCATCACAGTAAGGCACTAGGAGTTGACCATCACAGTAAGGCACTAGGAGTTGACCATCACAGTAAGGCACTATGAGTTGACCATCACAGTAAGGCACTAGGAGTTGACCATCACAGTAAGGCACTAGGAGTTGACCATAACAGTAAGGCACTAGGAGTTGACCATCACAGTAAGGCACTAGGAGTTGACCATCACAGTAAGGCACTAGGAGTTGACCATAACAGTAAGGCACTAGGAGTTGACCATCACAGTAAGGCACTAGGAGTTGACCATCACAGTAAGGCACTAGGAGTTGACCATCACAGTAAGGCACTAGGAGTTGACCATCACAGTAAGGCACAAGGAGTTGACCATCACAGTAAGGCACTAGGAGTTGACCATCACAGTAAGGCACTAGGAGTTGACCATCACAGTAAGGCACTAGGAGTTGACCATCACAGTAAGGCACTAGGAGTTGACCATCACAGTAAGGCATTAGGAGTTGACCATCACAGTAAGGCACTAGGAGTTCACATCACAGTAAGGTACTAGGAGTTGACCATCACAGTAAGGTACTAGGAGTTGACCATCACAGTAAGGCACTAGGAGTTGACCCTCACAGTAAGGCACTAGGAGTTCACATCACAGTAAGGCACTAGGAGTTCACATCACACTAAGGCACTAGGAGTTGACCATCACAGTAAGGCACTAGGAGTTGACCATCACAGTAAGGCACTAGGAGTTGACCATCACAGTTAGGCACTAGGAGTTCACCATCACAGTTAGGCGCTAGGAGTTGACCATCACAGTTAGGCGCTAGGAGTTCACCATCACAGTTAGGCGCTAGGAGTTCACCATCACAGTTAGGCGCTAGGAGTTGACCATCACAGTAAGGCACTAGGAGTTGACCATCACAGTAAGGCACTAGGAGTTGACCATCACAGTAAGGCACTAGGAGTTGACCATCACAGTATGGCACTAGGAGTTGACCATCACAGTAAGGCACTAGGAGTTGACCATCACAGTAAGGCACTAGGCGTTCACCATCACAGTAAGGCACTAGGAGTTGACCATCAGCGTTGTACAACAGGCTAGCGTAAATAGTTGTAGTGCCCTAAAGGGCGAGTCAGACTTATCAACGACTGGCTGTTGAAAGTGAGGACCACGAGCAGCGGTGATCAGTCTGTGTATTGTTTCAGATTCCTGACCTCGGTGCTGAGTCAGAGCCGCGGCTTCATGCTGCTGTGTGTGGCCTTGGACCGTTACTGCAAGGTACGTCACAATAAATGCCAAATACGTCACAATTGTTTGTTAACACGCAGGAGACTTTGCGTTGAAAAAGACGGACATGTGTTGCTGTGTGTTGTCAGGCCATGTGTTGCTAGGTGTTGATATCATGACATGTGTTGCAGGATGTTGATGTCAGCACATGTGTTGCGGGGTGTTGATGTCAGGACATGTGTTGCTGGATGTTGATGTAATGACATGTATTGCTGTGGTTGATGTCAGGACATGTGTTGCTGGGTGTTGATGTCAGGACATGTGTTGCTGGGTGTTGATGTCAGGACATGTGTTGCCGGTTGTTGATTTCAGGACATGTGCTGCTGGGTGTTGATGTCAGGACATGTGTTGCCGGTTGTTGATTTCAGGACATGTGTTGCTGGGTGTTGATGTCAGGACATGTGTTGCCGGTTGTTGATTTCAGGACATGTGCTGCTGGGTGTTAATATCAGGACATGTGTTGCTGGGTGTAGTCAAGACATCTGTTGCTGTGTTTTGACGTCAGGCCTTGTGTTGATGTATATTAACGTCAGGCTCTGTGTTGCTGTGTGTTGACGTCAGACCATGTGTTGCTGTGTTTCAGATCTGCCACCCCCTAGTGACTCAGTCAAGCCAGCGCACCAAGCTATCCGTGCTCCTCGTCCTGCTTAGCGGCGTGGCCCTGTCCTGGCCCCTCTTCCCGCTCAACGCGCGTGTCACCGTAGCAACCCACGTGCCTCATGTGCGGGCCCCAGATTGTAACATTTCGCGCCATCTGCCGGCTTGGGTGTCGCAGCTGTACCACGGGCTGATGTACGGCATCTTCGTCCTCTGCTTCCTCGCCTACGCCGCGCTGTACGGCCGGATCTTTGCCGTGCTGTGGCGACAAGGCTGGTTCCGATCCTCGTCGTCTCCTGACTCATCGGCCAGGTCCTCCCATCTCCACGGCCTGTCGTCACCCCCTGACGTCACCACACCCAGACCCAGCCCTCAGAACAACGAGATAGCGTCACGGAAGTTGAGTTTTCAGGAAGGCGTGACGTCATCGAGACCCAGTCTTTGTAACGCTGATAAGCTGACGTCATCTGAGTCTTGTCTTCCACGATTCAGATCAGCTCAGCCCAGTCTGCTATGCCATGTGACGTCAGCAATGCAAAATGATGCTAGGAAGGGTGGTGGAAGAAATGGACGGGAGGAAGGAGAAAGCGTGGGAACTATCTCCCTTTTCCCCTATCCTGTGGGAATTATCTCCCTTTTCCCCTATCCTGTGGGCAGTGCGCAGTCAGGACGTTGTAAAGTGTACGGGAAGAAGGTTGTTGCTCACGGCGAGATGCACACCATGAACCACCAGCACAGCCATGTGGTCAAAGGGCACACCGAAGAACGTGATCATCATAAGAACGCCAGCGAAGGCCTGGAAGCCAGTGATCACAACCTTTCAGGAGGCAACTTTCAACATAGTGAACGGTGCTCAGGTGGTCAGACGTTTGACGTGGTGCCTTCAGAATGGACGGTTGAGCCACACCCAGTGCGATTTGATGGAAGCAACAGTGTTGAGCAAGATCACGCCTTGTCATGGAAACTACATAGGTGTGAGGACAGCGGGGAAAGGGGCGAAAGGCTGAGTCCGTCGTCTGCAGTTAAAATCCTGATGACGCAACCGCCACAGCCCGTCGCCAAGCTCAGAGAGGATCACCCCAGGGCATTGTACCGTTGTCTACCACCTGAACACTCACATAGCCACGTAGCCAAGCCTGTCCTTCCTTCAGTCGTCACAAGCCTTCCGTGTCACCAAGGCGACGACACAGTGTCCTTGTCTGACATAATTCTCAGTGACGAAACGCGAGCTTCTATTTCTTTTGACGTCATTAGTGAGTCAGATGATGTAGCTGTTAGATCTCACATTGAGAACGATTGTTCTAGCGCTGACGACATTATTATACGGTACAATACTGAGGAAATCAATCATTCTAATGCTGACAACATCATTCATTCTAATAATGACGTCACTTTTCGTCCTTGTCGTGTGTCTTTCGCTCGCCGTTACGTCGATTTTAGGCATGACGTCACGGATACGCTCTATGTAACTGATGACGATGGAGACGATTTAGAGGCAGTTTGTAAAGAGGCTGGATGGGATTTGAAAGCCGTTTGTACAGATATTCCAGCACGTAGTTACCACGGAGACGGCGGTGTTTTTACCATCACCTTCAGCCGGTCTTTGAACAAGGCGGCAGTGAGCAACAGTCTCCATACTGTGGATGGCCGGAAGGTGGCACCATGTTGTCAGCCATTGGACTGTTGCCGACACTGTTGCACAGGACGAAAGATTCAGACCCGCTCAAAGCTGCTGGACAAAGAACCCGTCCAAAACCACTGCATTGAACAGGTCGCGGTCAGTTCAGCGATAAATACAGCGTCACATCAACGAAGGAATCAACGTTCTGATTGTGGCTGCTTGACTCAAGAAGAAGAAGAAGAAGAAGATGCAACGAGGAACGCACACAGCGAGGCCGAAGACGGCCAATGTGCAGATCAGTCTCGGCAGCACGAGGCGTCGCCGTCACTCAGCAGCTCAGTGTGCCAGATGACCTGGGTTGAGGACAGGATGGAGACGTCTGGGACAGAAAGCTTTCTGAAGTCCAAAGCTGCCAACGTTGTTGGTGGTCACAGCGGTCAAGGAAAGAAGGTTGTTATCAACCCTATTCAGATCGTCAACACCGTGGGAAGAAAGAAGAGGAGTGTTAGGAAGGTGTGTCTCAACACTGGTCAGATCGTAGGCAAGACCTGTCACTGTGCTGGGCTGGAGGTCCACTCACAAAACACCTGTGGCGGAATGAAAAAGAAGAAGAAGAGGGTTAGGAGCTTGTGTGGTCACGTGGTAGACATTGGCTCACCCAGTCCCACGCTGAAAGTCCACATCACTGAGCAAACAAGGCATTCGTTGGATTGTTTAGAAAGAACGTGCGATGATGATGATGATGATGATGATGATGATGATGATGATGATGATGATGATGACGATGGGGATGATGACAGCGGTGACAATGACAGCGGTGATGGTACCGGTATGTTCATTGTACGGCGCACTTCACCTCCACAGTCAGCGCAGCAATCACCAACCAACCCGTCTTCTGTTTGTGCACGCTCAAATACATTAAAGGCGTTTTGGAGACGCTCATCACCGTCATCTGCTGTGACGTCACTATCAAACGCGGACGTAAAAGTGACGTCAGATCCACGTGAGCAGGACTCGCGGTCGTCAACAGTAAAATCGGCGTCAGAAGCAAAAACGTCGTTCGACACTGTGTGTGCTGATCTGGATTTGCACTTCGAGGACATGCAAGATGAACGTCAGACAGCCCAAAGTCAAGGACATAGCAGGCGTCAAGGGTATAGCCAATGTCAAGGTCAAGTTACAAACATGGGAGGGCGTGACCTAAGGGACGATGGAGTGGTCACTCCGCCACGCGTCGACAGCATCAATGTCAATGCCGCCCACATGAGCAAGACCGCCAGCGCCAACGACCACCACAGCGACAGCATCGCCAAGGGTGACGTCATCAGACGTCATGGCGGGAAA
>CM072519.1:210000-412500 GCA_036898135.1 Oncomelania hupensis | reverse complement strand
CTTTTTTTTAATTTGTATTCTGGATCTGGTCGTATAGTTGCAGGAACCAATGTGAATGTCGGTTATCTTTGCAACTGGGGGAAGCGCATTAATGATTTACCAGAGGACATTCAATCTTTATGTAACATATTTACGGATGATACAAAGGTCTAGTCTATATGGGGGGAGGGAGGGGAGGGTGGAGGGGGGGGCAGATGACAGTGATGCTATATTCATAAGTTACAACTCTGGACTGACAAATGGAATCTTTATTTTAACATAGAAAAATGTAAAGTAATGCATATTGGAAAAAATAATTTAAAAAAAAAATTACATGAAAATAGGAGCAGAAAGCATAATAATTAAAACTAGTACAGAGGAGAAAGATTTAGGGGTTATATTTGATGCATCATTGTCGTTCGATCCTCACATAGAGAATATTAAAATAGAATGATTGGATTAATAAAAAGGACATTTGTATTCATTGATGAAGGTCTCACTAAGGTCTTATAATATAGTTGTATAAACAAATACAACTATATAAGACCTTAGTGAGACCCCATTTAGAGTATGGGTATATGATTTGATCACCACTAAATTATTAAAGAGGCAGTCAGTAGGCGTAGCCATAGAAAATGTGCAGCGAAGAGCTACAATTACAAAGATTCTAACTGAATGTAAAGAGTTATCATACTGTGAAAGGTTATTTATATTTAAACTTACATTCTCTCAAGGAAAGACTTTTAAGAGGAGATTTAGTTGAAACTTATAAAATATTTAACCATATTATAAATGACCTCTCATGGAGCTATTTCTTTACATCACCTGACTGTAATATAATACGACTTTTACTTAGTGAGGGCAAAATTTTTATCCAGTAGGCAGTATACAACTTGTATTACAAGAACTAACCTTCGGAAAAATGTTTTTAGTAACAGAGTTGCAAATCTTTGGAACAATCATCCTACTATTCTAAAATACCTTAACAGTACTAATTCATTCAAAAATCAAATAGATAAACTACCAAAATTTGAAGTATTATTTAGAAGCTTTTGATGAATAACTTAGGTAAATTTATTACATGCTTAAAAACCTGACCTGTAATCGATATCAAATGATAACTACGATGGGACGTATAAACTATAGGCTTCACGGCCTATTCTAGTCCTACTACTACTACTACTAGTCTACTACTACTACTACTACTTAATTCGGAGTCTTTCTTCTCTACTTTATTCCATTTAATATAACGGAGCTCCAACGTTATTTGGCATTTAATATTTTTTTCAGTTCTTTACATTCTGTTAACGGAAAGATGGTCATAATATAAATATATGAACATCGACATTGCAGACAATATACATTCCTTCTTTCTGTCGGAAATATGTAACTAATGATATTGAGGGGAGTATATCTGGATTGAAAGAAGAAACCATAGATCACACTTGAACTTTTGGACCTGTGTGACAAGTGACGAGAGATGAAAAAGAAAAAGAACACCTCACAGGGGGTTAACAAAAAATGAACAATGCTATTCAAAAAGGTATGCGCACAGCAAAAGAGAACTGGATAGAAGATCAATGCTCCTATCCTATCCTATCCCGTAACTCAAAGGTCGTTGGGACTTGCCACTTGGAGCACCACAGATGATCGTTTAACCAGCATACTCCATCTTTCTCTGTTCTCAGCAACCATCATGGCTTCGTTCAGTGTCAAACCAGTCCATTCTCGAATGTTGTCAGGCTCCCATCTTTTTCTGTCTCTCTTCTTCTGCCTCCTTGTTCACAGTGGTGAAGAAATGGAAACTCCGTCACCAGAGCATCAGGTCTTGCAAAGACCATACTACAGAGCACGGTGCAAGGAGGCAGAAAAAGATGGAGACAGAAAAAGAGGTGGGATGACAGCATTCTAGAATGGATGGCTTGACACTGAACAAAGACACCCCACTCCACAATACCCTACACCACCACACCACAGGCGCTGGTATCTGGACACCCGAGCGCCTATGCCTGTGACGCCTCTCCCTTTGGTTATCTATAATACAGTTAACCAAAGGTACAGGCGCTCACATGTCCAGATACAAACGCCTGTTTACCACATCTTACCACCTACCCCCTTCCCACTGCATCTCATTTAATATGTACCTAAAACGAAACAAGAAAGCACAAATATATAGAAGTTTAGAACTAGAAGAAGCAGTTTATTGCAAAGTTGGTCATGACTTTCTCCAGCTTTCTGTTATGTTTTTGTGTAACGTTTGCTGGCAGATTGGGACGGTAAAGTTGAAGATGATCATCAAGACTCTGGTCACAGAGGGCTTGGGCTCAGACTTAGAGCCTCCCTCTTCGCAACTTCTCCACTCTACAAGAACTGTGATGCTTCCTGCCTTGACAATGATGGCAGCATATGATCAATGATGACATCTACCGATGACGTCTTCCCCAATTGCGAGAAAAACGCGGTGACTACCCCAGCAATATATTGCACGGCCACTCTTGCTCCATGACTGGCAGAAAGGTGAGGTAGCAGTAGTAGTAACAAAACAGATAACCCCGCAGTGTAATAAAGGACAGTTATCCTTTCCCATTTTCCCACACAAAACAACATTGAATATCCTTTAACTCCTCACCCCTTTCTCTCTTCTATTCCTGTGGCTAGCCACTGACTCTCCGTAACTGTTCAATCTTGGCAGTTCTGTCCTCACCAACCAACCAGTATAGTCTAACACGCTTGTTAGTGTCAAAGTTCCAAAAATACAGCGCAGCAAACTTAACCCTTTGCCACTGGCCAGGCCTGTTCACGCCCGCTTGTTCAGTGTCTTTGTTTCCTCACAAGGTCCGTTCACGCCCACGAACTAGTAACTGTCTAGCAATGGTCAACCACAATGCATTGCTTTAAAATTTATCCCGGTAAAAACTTCCGTCTCAAACGTAACAAACCCATGTATTACATTTGGGTGGCTAGCCAAAGGCAAACGATGTATGATGTTTATCCGTGGTATTGTATTGTAATTTGTATTATATTGTATGGTATGGTATCGCATTGCATTGAATTGTATTACATTGTATCTGTATTGTATTGTAATTTGTATTATATTGTATGGTATGGTATCACATTGCATTGAATTGTATTGTATTGCATTGTGTGATTGTATTGTATTGTACATACATACCTCATTTTCCTGTTTAGCATTTTGTGCTGCTTAGTTGTCATGCAACCTCTATCTCTGTTTTTCAGTCTGGGAACTTGGCTTGGGATGGTCTCGGTCCGGGCAGATGCACAGTGAGTCATCTGCAGATTGGAACCTCGGTGTCCATCAACTCCACGCATTGATTGGATACAGATTTGAACTTCAGTATCCTTGCATCAGCTTGATCCAGAACAAGAGTTATCTGCAATGTGAAGCCATACGCAACGTGCGCATGTACGTTTTGTTTGTCTCAAAGCCAGTAATAATGGACATTTTTGGACCCTACATTTTTTCATTATTTCTTTCATGTTTGGGTTTATTTCAGTGTTTTGTTCAGTATGAAGACTATACTCATGTGCAAATGTGGATCATGAAATCCTGGTAGTGTTATTTACTATGTGCATAGTGACGGTAGTAAATCCTGGTAGTGTTATTTACTGTGTACATAGTGACGGTAGTAAATCCTGGCAAAGTTATTTACTATGTGCATAGAGATGGTAGTAAATCCTGGTAGTGTTATTTACTATGTGCATAGTGATGGTAGTAAATCCTGGTAGTGTTATTTACTATGTGTATTGTGAAGGTAGTAAATCCTGGTAGTGTTATTTACTATGTGTATAGTGAAGGTAGTAAATCCTGGTAGTGTTATTTACTATGTACATAGTGATGGTAGTAAATCCTGGTAGTGTTATTTACTGTGTACATAGTGACGGTAGTAAATCCTGCCAGTGTTATTCACTATGTGCATGGTGACGGTAGTAAATCCTGGTAGTGTTATTTACTATGTGCATAGTGATGGTAGTAAATCCTGGTAGTGTAATTTACTATGTGCATAGTGATGGTAGTAAATCCTGGTAATGTTATTTACTATGTGCATGGTGACGGTAGTAAATCCTGGTAGTGTTATTTACTATGTGCATAGTGATGGTAGTAAATCCTGGTAGTGTTATTTACTATGTGCATAGTGACGGTAGTAAATTCTGGTAGTGTTATTTACTATGTGCATGGTGACGGTAGTAAAATCCTGGTAATGTTATTTACTATGTGCATGGTGACGGTAGTAAATCCTGGTAGTGTTATTTACTATGTGCATAGTGATGGTAGTAAATCCTGGTAGTGTTATTTACTATGTGCATAGTGATGGTAGTAAATCCTGGTAGTGTTATATGTGCATGGTGACGGTAGTAAATCCTGGTAGTGTTATTTACTATGTGCATAGTGATGGTAGTAAATCCTGATAGTGTTATTTACTATGTGCATAGTGATGGTAGTAAATACTGGTAGTGTTATTTACTATGTGCATAGTGATGGTAGTAAATCCTGATAGTGTTATTTACTATGTGCATAGTGATGGTAGTAAATCCTGGTAGTGTTATTTACTGTGTACATAGTGACGGTAGTAAATCCTGGTAGTGTTATTTACTATGTGCATGGTGACGGTAGTAAATCCTGGTAGTGTTATTTACTATGTGCATAGTGATGGTAGTAAATCCTGGTAGTGTTTTTTACTATGTGCATAGTGATGGTAGTAAATCCTGGTAGTGTTATTTACTATGTGCATAGTGATGGTAGTAAATCCTGGTAGTGTTATTTACTATGTGCATAGCGTACATATTGAAGGTAGCAAATCAAATTTTACTCACTGCTTATTTTACCACCACCATCACACACAAAGCTCCTTTGCACCTATCCTATCCTATCCCGTAACTCAAAGGTCGTTGGGGCACCACAGATGATCGTTTAACCAGCGTACTCCGTCTTTCTCTGTCCTCAGCAACCCTCATGGCTTCGCTGAGTGTCAAGCCAGTCCATTCTCGAATTCCATCCTCCCTCTTTCTCCGCCTCCTTACACCTCCCCCTTCTGCCTCATTGCACCGTGCCTTGCAGGATGGTCTTTGCAAGGCCTGATGCTCTGGTAACTTGGCCATACCATCGGAGTTTCCATCCTCCCACCACTGCGAGCATGCCGCCGTGTTGTTCAATGGCTTGTGTGAAGGCCCACCGGGTTCGTCATTGGTGATGTGCTGGGCATAGGAAATGCCTAGAAGACTTCTGCAACACCTCATCTCCATGCTTTGTATTCTTTGTTTGTTCTTTGCACCTAATGTACTTAAAGTCAAATGTATCTTAAAAAAAAGAAAAAGAAAAAAAAAGCAGTTTGTTGCAAAGTTGTTCATAACTTTTTTCAGCTTTTTGTTATGTAAATGTTTGTGTGTGATTTTTGCGGGCAGGTTGGGATCATCACGCCCACAGAGAGCTTGGGCTTGGAGCCTTCCTCTCCACAACTTCTCCACTCATTGAGTGGTGATGTTTCCTGCAGTGGCAATGATAGCAGCATACCATGACACTTGTCGATGACGTCTCACCAAATTGCAGGAGAAACACAGTGACCACTCTATCAGTAGATTGCACGGCCACCCTTGCTCCATGACTGGCAGAAAGGTGAGGTAGCAGTAGTAGTAACAACACAGATAGCCTCGCAATGTAATAAATGGCAATTATTCTTTGCCCTCTCCCCACACACACAACAACCACATAGAATACCCTAGAACTCCTGACCCCTTTCCCTCTTCCTTTGTGTGGCTAGCCACTGACTCCCTGTATCTGTTAATTCTTTGTGTGGCTAGCCACTGACTCCATGTATCTGTTAAGTCTTTGTGTGGCTAGGCACTGACTCCCTGTATCTGTTAAGTCTTTGTGTGGCTAGCCACTGACTCCATGTATCTGTTAAGTCTTTGTGTGGCTAGCCACTGACTCTCTTTATCTGTTAAGTCTTTGTGTGGCTAGCCACTGACTCCCTGTATCTGTTAAGTCTGTGTGGCTAGCCACTGACTCCTGTATCTGTTAAGTCTTTGTGTGGCTAGCCACTGACTCCCTGTATCTGTTAAGTCTTTGTGTGGCTAGCCACTGACTCCTGTATCTGTTAAGTCTTTGTGTGGCTAGCCACTGACTCCCTGTATCTGTTAAGTCTTTGTGTGGCTAGCCACTGACTCCCTGTATCTGTTAAGTCTTTGTGTGGCTAGCCACTGACTCCCTGTATCTGTTAAGTCTTTGTGTGGCTAGCCACTGACTCCTGTATCTGTTAAGTCTTTGTGTGGCTAGCCACTGACTCCCTGTATCTGTTAAGTCTTTGTGTGGCTAGCCACTGACTCCCTGTATCTGTTAAGTCTTTGTGTGGCTAGCCACTGACTCCTGTATCTGTTAAGTCTTTGTGTGGCTAGCCACTGACTCCCTGTATCTGTTAAGTCTTTGTGTGGCTAGCCACTGACTTCCTGTATCTGTTAAGTCTTTGTGTGGCTAGCCACTGACTCCCTGTATCTGTTAAGTCTTTGTGTGGCTAGCCACTGACTCCCTGTATCTGTTAAGTCTTTGTGTGGCTAGCCACTGACTTCCTGTATCTGTTAAGTCTTTGTGTGGCTAGCCACTGACTTCCTGTATCTGTTAAGTCTTTGTGTGGCTAGCCACTGACTCCCTGTATCTGTTAAGTCTTTGTGTGGCTAGCCACTGACTTCCTGTATCTGTTAAGTCTTTGTGTGGCTAGCCACTGACTCTCTGTATCTATTAAGTCTTTGTGTGGCTACTTTGTGTGGCTAGCCACTGACTCTCTGTATCTATTAAGTCTTTGCAGTTCTGTCCTCACCACCCAACCAGTTTAGGCTAACACAGTTGTTAGTGTCAGTTAAAAGTTCAAACCAAAAATAGAACAGGTGAATATTGTTTAAACTGTGCAATTGAAAGTAGATGGACATCCCAAACAGTGGTTCTAGCAGAGCAACAGCATCAGCGCTGTTGACCCCAGCTCCTCACACACTCAGACATACCATACCCCTTTCTGTCTCTCTCTCTCTCTACCCCCATTCCCCTTCCTTTCCCCCTCAACATCTCCTTTAAAAAATATTTCTCCCATTCTCCTAAGTGGTTAACCTTTGTAGAAATACTAATTCCGTTGTGCAATACACTACAGTACACTTGAGCAACCTCATCTTGCTACAAGTGCAGCTAGCTGCAAAAGAATGCAAAAGTTCAATCCGGCATAATGTTTTATATCTAAACTGTGTCTGCCGCAAAGGACGAAAAACAAATGATTATCTCCCTTGCAACACCTCAGTTAGTATTGACACTATTTACAAACCTTAGTGGGGCACCAACAGTAGTGATTATTGATGTCTCAATGTCAATAAACCTTAGTGGGGCACCAACAGTAGTGATTATTGATGTCTCAGTGTCAATAAACCTTAGTGGGGCGCCAACAGTAGTGATTATTGATGTCTCAGTGTCAATAAACCTCAGTGGGGCGCCAACAGTAGTGATTATTGATGTCTCAATGTCAATAAACCTTAGTGGGGCGCCAACAGTAGTGATTATTGATGTCTCAGTGTCAATAAACCTTAGTGGGGCGCCAACAGTAGTGATTATTGATGTCTCAATGTCAATAAACCTTAGTGGGGCGCCAACAGTAGTGATTATTGATGTCTCAATGTCAATAAACCTTAGTGGGGCGCCAACAGTAGTGATTATTGATGTCTCAATGTCAATAAACCTTAGTGGGGCACCAACAGTAGTGATTATTGGGGAAGTCTCAATGTCAATAAACCATAGTGGGGGCGCCAACAGTAGTGATTATTGATGTCTCAATGTCAATAAACCTTAGTGGGGCGCCAACAGTAGTGATTATTGATGTCTTAGTGTCAATAAACCTTAGTGGGGCACCAACAGTAGTGATTATTGATGTCTCAATGTCAATAAACCTTAGTGGGGCGCCAACAGTAATGATTATTGATGTCTCAATGTCAATAAACCTTAGTGGGGCGCCAACAGTAGTGATTATTGATGTCTCAATGGCAATAAACCTTATTGGGGCGCCAACAGTAGTGATTATTGATGTCTCAATGTCAATAAACCATAGTGGGACGCCAACAGTAGTGATTATTGATGTCTCATTGTCAATAAACCTTAGTGGGGCACCAACAGTAGTGATTATTGATGTCTCAATGTCAATAATACATATGGGTGAGGGCCTGGACAGTAGCTGCTAACAATAGTCAATGTTGGCATCCTGCTATCAAGGATTAGTAGGTAAGGGACACAACCCACTTATTACATGTGGGTGGCAAACTGCTATTCATCCATTGTATTGTATTGTGATTTGTATTGCGCTGTATGGTATGGTATCAATCTATTGTATTGTATTGTGATTTGTATTGCACTGTATGGTATGGTATCAATTTATTGTATTGTACATTTATACCAACCACATTTTCTTGTTTAGCTTTCTGCGCTGCTCAGTTTTCATGCAACCTCTAGCCATTCACTGTGAACTTGGCTTGAGGTGGTTGTCATAGGCTTCCTGCGTGTGTTATAAAATAATTAGCTTTATTCTCAGAAGATTCCTACAAACTTGATATTAGTTTGTAAACAGTTTTTAACGTTCCAATTTCACGTATACACTCATTCACCTTTCTTATACAATTACACAAGTTGAGACAAAGAGATAAACTTCAAACCCTGAAGACGTAAAATACACAACAGTTGGAACACAACACCAATATAGGTTTTGCTAATTTTATGGTTGTCTTCTTTCTCACTCAAAGCAGTAGAATAATAATTAAAACGGAATTCAAGAAAACTATAAGTCTTAGAGTAATAAAATAATAAATAGCTGAACTATAATATGATTTTATCTCTCTATGAAGCAATCCCATTCCCGATCTGATAAGACAATTACATTTATCAATTTATGAAAATATGTTATTTATTTACAAATTAGTTTCAGTATTATGTTTCCAACAAGCAAGTCATAAAATATACATATTCCAATTACCGTGTCTGTCATGAACAGAATCCAGAATCACCATGTGAAAAACTGACGTACCATACACAGTAACACAATATTTTGAAGTCACATAAAATAAGCATTCACACTTTTTTTTTCAACAGTGTATCTTTCATTCCACTAATTATGCTAATCCTATTTCATCCAATCACAGACACTCTCAGATGCATACGAGAACAGCCTTCTGTTCTCCAAACAGTCTTTATATAGCTGAGTCTCATCACCAAAATATTTATGAACTAGGCAGGGTTTATTCTTGACGTCGGTCATCGGTCATTGACGCATAAAAATCTGAAATGACCGATTGTTTTGCCAGCCAGCTGGTCAAGTGACCTATTGATTTTACGATCGGGCGGTCAAACTTTGCGAAGATTTGTCATTTAAAAAGTTCTATAGCACAACCATTACCGAAACGAAATTATTTCCCCTTTTAGCATAATACAGGTCACAGATTGTGTAATGTGTACTAATGATGTCACACATGACGTAGATGATTTGTTAAACTAATGTATTTTTTATTTAATTATTTTATTTTATTTATTTGTGTTCATTTCCTTATTCATTAGTAAGTATTATTTTTATAATTATTTCTTTTTTATTTTATTTTGTGGAGGTAAATTAAATAAGGTTAAAGAATGGATGCGGACCTGTACTTTTCCATAGAAACATAAAAAATGTCGGCAGCATCATGAAATGCCTTGAGGTCTTTGAGACCGATACTGGTCGACACTTGTCTTCTGTTGGTTTTTGTTTTCTTTCCTTCTTTTATAGTTAAATTGTACCATGTTTAATACTCAAACAGGGTAAAATAACTCTTCCTGCAGTATGTGGTTCAGCCGCAGGCTCCATTACTTTAGTTTATAGGCCTATTCTTCATTTGGTAGTAGTATAACTATAAGTATATAATATTTATTTATTATTTTCTCAATCTCTTACGCTTAATGTTACTACAACTGTATCTGTATCTTTATCGCTCGATTTATCATGTTTATTACTGTTTTAAACAGAATTCAGATTTGTCACTGATGCCCGAATTTTAAATAGAGAGAGAGAGACACGGAGAGAGAGACAGAGAGAGAGAGAGACGTTTTTAGAATGCATGTTGTTTTAAATCAGGGTCATCTGAGGTGTGTCATTAAAGACAAGTTTTATTTAACTAATTCTGTACCAGTGACACATGTTTTGTTTGGGAAAAAAGAGCACAAGTGGAACTTTTAATTGAATTTTGAGATAATCTAAACTTGTAACTGTTTGATTTAAAAATAAATAAATTCAAAGAAAAGTGTGCCTTAATGATAAACATGCCAAACTTGGTATAGTAAGTTTTACTATTTTTACAAATATTACTATTACATTCTGACAGCTTTGCGGAACAGACAGACAGCAGAAACACATCACTTGCTGCTTTCTGTAAAGCTTGGAACTGTAAATAGTACTATAGAAAGAACGCTGCAGATATGGGCAGCAGCAAAACCAAGAAAACTGTTGTCTCTTTCAAAGCAGTGAAAACAGTAATAATTAGCAGACAAATTAAAAAGGATTGAATTTCTTCTTATAACTGTGTGCATCAGCAAGTCATTTAAACAATTTAAAAAGGCTGAATATAAAATCGGTTAATGCCTTAGCGTTGTTATTTTGTACCATTTGTACTGAGACTGTGTGACTTATTGCTTTCCAAAATGACCTATTGTTTTTCCTGTGAACTGGTCAAATGACCTATCATGGTCACTTTCAAGATTAATCCCTGACTAGGAAATATAGTACCAATGCAAAGCGAATACATACGCCACGTGCCTATGTCAACAGCCGTCGCTTGCGTCCTAACTCTATAAACACATGATGTATACACAAATGTAACTTTTGACCAATTCACTTTGTGACAGTGGTTACTGTGCTGGCAGATGAATAGCGAGTCTTGATTATCTGCAGATTGGAACTTCAGTGTCCAGTGACCACATGCCTTGACGGACTACAGATTGGAACTTCAGTGTCCAGCGACCACATGCCTTGACGGACTACAGATTGGAACTTCAGTGTCCAGTGACCACATGCCTTGACGGGCTACAGATTGGAACTACAGTGTCCTTGCATCAGCATGATCCAGAACAAGGGTTGTCTGCCCCTCCAACGTCAAACCTTCAGCAAGGTAGTTCACCCATGTACGTCCTATTTGTCTAAAGCCAGTAATAATGATACACAACAATGAGTTTTCTCCCCTACATAATTAATCCATTCTTGTTTGGGTTGATTTCAATGTTGGGTTCAGTAGAAAGACTATACTCATTTGCAAATTTGGATCATGAAATCCTGGTAGTGTTATTTACAATGTGCATAGTGATGGTAGTAAATCCTGGTAGTGTTATTTACAATGTACATAGTGACGGTAGTAAATCCTGATAGTGTTATTTACTATGTGCATAGTGAAGGTAGTAAATCCTGGTAGTGTTATTTACTACTAGTGGTTGCGGTTTAAAATATAGACAGAGAGACAACTGTTGTCTGCGAGTTTCATTTGAACGATGATACCTCCCCATATCCCCCTTGATACCTCACCATTACCCCCCCCCCCCCTCCCTGATATCTCTTCCCTCCCCCCCCCCCCTTGATATCTCCTCCCCCCATGATGCCTCACCATACCCCCTTGATACCTCCCCGAACCCACTTGATACCTCCCCATACCCCCTTGATACCTTCCGTACCCCCCTTGTAACCTACCTGTACCCTCCTTGATACTTCCCCGTTGATCGTTTCGCAGGTATGGATGAAAGGAATCGACCATGTTTGTTGTTTGTTTGTTAAGTAGATTTGTGTCCCAAGACGTATATGGGACAACAGGAATCGACCATCACCATATCCCCTTATATATACCCGTATCCCCGTTATGCCTACCCATGCCCCTTTAAACCTACCCGTAGCCCCCTTTTACCTACACGTACCACCCCATCCCGATCCTTGGTAATAATAATAATAATAATAATAATAATAATAATAATAATAATAATAATAATAATAATAATTATATTGAATATAGAATAATACAAATAGAAATCATAAAAAACACTAAGGTTTTAAAATAAAATTTGATATAACTATAAGATATTATAATTATAATAATAATAATTATTATTATTATTAGTTTATAAATAATAATAATAATAATAATAATAATAATAATAATAATAATAATAATAATAATAAATGAGATAAAAGTAAAAAGCCTAAATTTAAAAAAAAAATATCCAAAAAGAAAAATAACATAAAAAAAATATGGCCCTTGAACTTGGGTCGCCTGCACGGTATGGGAACGCAGGCCTGCCTACCGTTCCGGAATTTCCGGATTTGTCCCGGATATAAATAAATATTACAATTGGTTACGGAAAATACGGAAGTTTTTTTCGCGTTCCGGAAATTAAAAAAAATTCTGGAACACACTTTTTAAGCGTGCGTGTCGGGGGAAAAAAAAAGACAAATGACGCGCGGTTTTAGTTCCGACAGTGGCCGAAGTCACAGCACACGATGATGACGCGGCCTTCCGAGTGTTGCCGAACAGCTGTTTGAGCCGCACTGCGCATGGGCATAGAAACTCGTTCGAATCGAAAATGGCGTCAAAACTTAAGGTGCACGAGACTAATGATTAATTTTCCGATGAAACTGAAACTAGTGAAAGTGAATCCAAATCAGCTGGTGCCGGTGGTAAAAAGTCTACAAAGCGTCTGCAGCCTTACAGGGAGAAATACACCGAAAGATATCCGTGTATCAAACCACAGGCTGTGAAGTCCGTAGGCCTCGCCTCAATTACATACTATACATACACAGCCTGTGATCAAACGTGGAAGTGTGGAATACAAGGTGTTTTTGCACAATATGTGCCAGTGAATTCGGCTGCATGTACGGTGGTATGGATGACGTGAACCGGCATGTCGAGGGAAAGAAGCATTTGAAAAAAGAAGCGAGCTTGGAAAGTCTAAAAAAACTTGACAAAACAAACCAAAAGTTGACTAGTTATTTTCCAAGTCAGTGTAATAAGAGCTGAAACCATGATGGTGGATCTCGTGGTCGAGCTAAATTTGCCGATGGCGTCTTTGGACAAATTTAACAGAGGTTTCAAGCAGGTCTCTTCCCAAGTCCAAGTAGATTCAGTGGTGTAGTGGAGTGGTGTACATAGTGTAAATATAGCTAAAAGGTAAGCTTGCATGCATTTGATACTTTTAGTGTGACTGGGATCTTGATGATTAAGTGCCAATTTCCTTAGTAGTAGTAGTAGTGTAGGGACTAGATCATGGTGATCATTAAGCCTCACGGCTTATTTAATGTCCCATCTTTAGCACATATATTTCAGGTCTGATTTAAGCCGGCTCAAGACGCTCAACTATCAAAATCGTATTTTATAGATTTTAAAATTTCTTGTTCATCAATAAGATTTTTGAAACTGTTTAAAGTTTTTGCCTGTTTAATATTTTGTGGAAGTTTGTTCCATAGAGGTGCAACTCTATTACTAAAAGTATGTTTTCTAAAATTAGTACGGCTATGCTTAATAAATAATTTGTTAACAGAGTTTCTTGTTATATCAAATTTGTTTAATTCAAATTCTTGCTCAGATTGCATTATTTTGGGTCCTTTGGACCCCACTACTTACTTAGGTGCTTATTGGTCGCCCTTGCTTGTCGGCCGTGCAAAATGTCCCTGAAGTTTCAAATCTTGGGTAGGCAGGCCTGCGAACGTCTTACTAAGTGAGCTACCAAGGCTTCGTATGAAAACCATCAATTTTTTTGTCTATATGGGAAAACACGCTGAAACCTCGATTCGATTTTTAATTAATCAAATTTAATTAGTTAAACACAAATTTATTGTGTAAGATTGGTGACATGAGTGCAAAAGTGTTTTGAATTGAAATAAAACAAAATTTGCGGTATTACAGAACGGCACGTTCTTGACACGGGTTGAATCGGACCGCTGCGGAATGAGGCTATTGCAGTTTGTGGACATTTTGTTTATTTATTTATCTCAGAAACGGTTAAACGTTTGGTAAGGAAATGTCGGCTATAACGATTTCGTGGGTTTTGATCGCACAGCAGGCCGATCCGCAGCGCCCAGCACCTGCCCATATCAGTGTCCATACTGGGCAAACTTTACAGTAGAGGTGAAGAAGGACTTCCGGCTAAGCAATTTATATATATAGATGTGCATAGTGACGATAGTAAATTCTGGTAGTGTTATTTACTATGTGCATAGTGATGGTAGTAAATCCTGGTAGTGTTATTTACTATGTGCGTAGTGACGGTAGTAAATCCTGGTAGTGTTATTTACTATGTGCATAGTGACGGTAGTAAATCCTGGTAGTGTTATTTACTATGCATAGTGAAGATAGTAAATCACTTTCTACTTGCTGCTGACCGTTTTGTACCACCTCCACTATTTTGTGTTGTAGGGGAGATCATTTGCATTGTAGCCCAGGGCTCAATCACTAAAAAGCACAAGTTCTTTCTGTAGTATTAAACTAAACTAAACTAAAGTCAACTGAAGTCAGTTAAAATAAACGCTTTATGTGAAACTGCGACTTTATAAATAAGAATTTAATTTAATGCGGACACTATGGACTACAGTACAGTATTACATTTTGATTTCTTGTTTCATATGCTACAAGAGCGGAACAGTCCTAGGATCCAAACTCAACCATTCTGTCACCGTCGCCATCCAGGCAGCAAGCACCGGCACCTGCTAAACAACTCCAACGTTGACCACTGGAACAGTGTGTGGAGCTGCCCAGCAGAACACCCAACGTTGCGAATGAAAGACTGTCTGTGAACAAGACGAGAGTCGCACTGATTCAGCGTATCTGAGCTTGATGAACATTAGGCCATTTAAAGTGAAACCAGCCTTGATAGATAATTATATAATATTTTATAGGGTGCATTTGAACTCACTTCCTGTTTTCCACAGCAATTGCAGTGGTCCCTTGTCCATCATTCCCCATGAACCAACTGCAATCACCTTGCCCATCATTCCACATGAACCACTGCAATCACCTTGCCCATCATTCCCCATGAACCACTGCAATCACCTTGCCCATCATTCCCCATGAACCACTGCAATCACCTTGCCCATCATTCCCCATGAACCACTGCAATCACCTTGCCCATCATTCCCCATGAACCACTGCAATCGCCGTTTTCAACTTTGACATTGTTGTTTTGTTTGTTTTAATGAGGTCAATTTTGGTACAAAACTAAGTTCTACCTTTGACATTGTTGTTTTGTTTGTTTTAATGACGCCAATTTTGGTTCAAAACTAAGTTCTGCCTTTCACATTTGTTCTATTGCCCGCTGTTTCGTAGTGCTATTTTGGGTTGTCCAGCTTTGCTTGATTTTTGCTAACCAAAATGGCGTCATCTACTTCGACAAAAATAGAGTCATTTTATACCCTCCATCTAAATCAGGTATTTTCTACTTGAAACAAACTTGAAACAAACTTTGCACTATAGTGCCCCCACGGGCTCACCTCTGCAAGCTGTGGTCTTGATTTTGTGGTCCTGATTCGGCTCTTTGCAGTCGGCTGGACCCTGTAAGCAATGAATAACCAACTAACAAATGGTTTGAAGTGATAGTAATGTGTTGTTATGAGTGTTGTGATTGGTCAGCACCCTCCCTACCCCTTGGGGTCATGAGCAATCTTGTCACTGTAGATTGTTCTAACCTATAAAGGGAACAGTGAAAGCCCCAGTTGAAAACCTGTCTTGCCTTTGTAGGCATGACTAATTCACTGCGGCAACAGTTCCCCCCGTTGGAGTGCCGGGGGTTTCAGTATAAATAGTATCCCCACTTTCTGGAAATTTAGTGCTTTAAATTCCCACTGTCGCTGTCTTCATCATTTGCTCTTTCCCATTCCCGATCTGTCCTATCACTCTGCTATACTTTCTTCTTCTTCGCTAGATCAATGACCTACCTTTTTTCTTGAAAACTCTTCCTGGACAAGACTCCTTGTTTGTGTATGAGGTCTGTTGGATCAGCTTGGGAGTGTTGGACGCTTTCTGCCGGGTGGTCACTAGGGCTTCCTATGATTGTATTATTTCGCACTATAGGCATTTTATATGTATGTGTTTTGTTGATGATTTATAATGATGGTTGTATTCTATTTTGTTTTTGTAACCGGGGTGTTCGCGTAGTTGAGGTCAACCCTCAGCCGTCCCCCGCATGGGATGTCTTTATTGTAAAGTGACTGGCCGGTGGAGGGCGTTCAATTTTCCCACTAGGGTTGTTTCGGCAGATCTTTTATGCGGATCGGGGGTTGTCCGGTCCTGATTTGGCTCGGAAGAGTCCGCTGGACCTAAAGCAACAATAAATCAAATCAAATCAAATCAAGCACCCTCCCTTTGACTTTTGGACAGGACACGAAGGGTAGGAAAGGCCTCAGTGGTCACAAATGGTAGGAAAGGCGTCAGTGGTCAAAGGGAAAAGGGTGAGTAGAACACATTGTATGTATAGTATGTCACTGAGACCTACCAGTTGACAAAGACCAAAGAAAAGACTTAGACCCTGTGATCCAAGTCGATTTCCTCGCTTGGATCAATTTGCACAAGATCATCTTCATCGAATCACTCAAAAATACTGTCAGAATCATAACTGTCCGCAATAGCTGCTAGTATATTCGTTCCTCAAAACGTTGTTACAAAGATTGTCAATGTTCAAAAGTTGGCGGTGCAAGTATTTCAAAATGATCCACCATGTTTTCACACCAATCGGAAAGAACCGGAAATCTCATACGTGAGATAATGCTATTTATAGATTCAGCAGTGGAAGCGTTCTAAAGGAGCATGTGTTTGGAGTGTTTTGCCGGGGGACATTGAGCAACTTGACTAAAAATAGTGACATGAGCGGCCATGATAGTAAAAATGTTAAATAAGCATTGAACCCAATAACCCAGTAGGGAGTGAGTTAATGCTACCTCCAAGCTAATGTTGTATCTGTATACAGAAATAGTCTAGGCATTTAAAAAAATATTAACACATTTTTTATGATTGTTAAAAAATGTATTCTTTGCACATATTCTTGTCATATATTGCTAACAGAAGTTTTTTTTTATAGGGCTGGAATACTTGCGTCAATGATTAGAATTTGTTAATAAAAAAGCAAACATAAAGAACTAGAAACAAAACCAAACAGATTGTAAAGCCTAGGTCTGACGATGAACGCTTTGATTGCAATCATAAGGAAAGTCATGACTTGAGTCACTGATTTCATGAGACTATCACCCAGTCATCTCAGTCAGATCTGTTCGCAGCGTGATTTGCGATGATTTTCCACATTTAGAACATGCTCTAATTCCGACGAACTGATTGCGAGTCATTTAGCATGAGAACCAATGAAACACGCTACTTTGATCACGTGTTTTTGAGAAAAATGACAAGGCCACGACCAGGCGCTAGGAAAGTTGAGTGTGAAAAATACCTGTGAAGTAATATAGATGATACAGTCACATCAGTGTTTCTCGAATATTGTCTTTTTCGATGAACTTAGTAAATAAATAAAAATTCTTCGTCGCTGCTTTTCACACATTTTGACTTTGGGCACAGCAAGGGTGACAACTCTTATGCTTTTGTTTATGCGCAGTGACTGTTCGCATGTTGACCAAAATCAAACGTTTTAGTATGACTACTGACGACTCGCAGCGTCAATCCTCCCATTCAAGTCATGACTCACAAAATGTACTGTCATTATGATTGCAGTGAAAACGTTTCTTTAATCAGCCTAATTAACGCTGTTGCTAGGTGCTGCATGAATATAAAAGGCTTTTGCTATGGAGCACATAGGGGTGCGTGTTCCTGTTGGAGGATTAATTTTATTTTTGTTGTATGCGTTGTTTTTCAAACAACCTCATTGATGTGTATTGTCTTTGCATACATTCCCTAGCATAAACTGAACTTCATTCTATTTGCATGTACGTTTTCAAATTACCCTGTCATATATAAATATCTATATAAATGTTATTCATTATTATCATTATTATATTGATTAATTTCATTTTTGTTATTCCTGGCTGGAATGTCATGGTCAGTGACAGCGGGTTGCTGTGTTCTCCCGTTTAAAAAAAAAAATTGTGTGTGTTGCAGACTGAAATGCTGATGCAATATTTGTGTCCTGTAATGTTTTTGGTTGTTGTAATACTGTATTTGTTTTCACTGTACCATGTTTTGAAATCATGAAATCCTTCTTCTTTGTAAATGTGTTTCTGTTTGTAGTTGTGCAATGTGGGTGACGAGTTTCATTATTTATTTTTGTGTTCACATTTTTGTAACTCGAGAAGAGAATGATTAAAATCATATTATTATAGATATCCCAATGCCATCAAATTTCAAGAATTATTGTCATCTAATAAAAAGTCAATATTATTAAAGCTGGTAAGGCTTGAAATTAATTATTAAACAATTGTAACATTGTTATCCCCTGTCAAAAATTAATAATTAAACAATTGTAACGTTATCCAATGTCAAAAATTATTCTTGTTCTCTTACAGGTTGTGTGTAACAAAAACAATTTCAGTAGTTTGTCATTGATGTGTTTAGATTGAATTGTATTGTTAGTTGTGATTCCTAGTTATCCCCAATCAATTTATTTTTTCTTCTTTTCCCCTCTCAATCGCTCCCCCTCCCGACTCTTGTGCAATCCCTTTGTGTACGTAGTTTTCATTTTAAAAAATAAAAATGTTATGTAATTAATTATTTTGCATTTAACGATGTCCATGTGCCCTTAATGTTATTTTTTCTACCGTTGGGATCCCAGGGGTTTCAGTATAAATAGTATCCCCACTTTCTAGAAATTTAGTGCTTTAAATTCCCACTGTCACTGTCGTTCTCATTTGCTCTTTCTCATTCCTGCTCTGTTCTATCAATCTGCTATACTATCTTCTTCTTCGCTAGACCAGTCATCTACCTTTTTTCTTGAAAAACCTTCCGGGACAAGACTCCTTATTTGTGTATGAGGTCTGTTGGATCAGCTTGGGAATATTGGACGCTTTCTGCCAGGTGGTCACTATAGGGCTTCCTATGATGTTATTATTTAGCAATGTGGGCATTTTATATGTATTTGTTTTGTTGATAATTTATAATGATGTTTGTATTCTATTTTGTTTTTGTAAACGGGGGTTCGATAAATTAGAGTACAGCATCAGCGTCCCCTGCATGGGATGTCTTTATTGTAAAGTGACTGGCTGGTGGAGAGCTTTCAGTTTTATCACTAGGGTTGTTTCAGCAGATCTTTTATGCGGATCAGGGGTTGTCCGGTCCTGATTTGGCTAGGAAGCGTCCGCTGGACCTAAAGCAATAATCATGTAATGTAATGTAATGTTTTTTTTCTGGAATAAACTTGCCTTGCCTTGCCTTGCCTACTATGTTTTGATAATGTCATCGTTACTGTTTGTAAATTATATTGCCATAATTTTATCATGTTTCTGTTCAACGATATTTTTTTACTGTTTGTAAATTATATTGCCATTCTGTTCAACGATATTTTTAGTGTTTTTATTTTTTGCAGTGACTGTTTTAGTGTTGCTTTATTAACCTCCGTAAGTGTGGCTGGGTATATTGTCAGTGTCAGTGTGCTTCTAAATAGTGAATAGTGTTCAGGTCTTCTAAATAGTGTATAGTGTTCAGGTCTTGTTATTTAGGCCTTAGATTTTTGTAGCAGCAATAATTTTTTTAAAGTTTAATGTTAAGATGTCATGCGCAGTAAGTGCATTTAAAGTGTTTTACTGTACTTACAAAATACCCATATTATTATTTTTAAAATTATTTTTATTATAATTATTATTGTTGTTATTATTATTATTATTATTTATTGTGTTTCTAGTAGTAGTACATAATGTTATTCCAATTGTATACATTTTCCAGTGCGACATTTTCTTGTTGTTTTGAATTATACATCACAATGTTCATTGTTTGTAATATTGACAATGGACAGCTTATTTTGATTTATCACAAATTCTTCTTTTGTTACAACAAACATTTTTCTTTTAAAATATTAGATGGAAAATTGTCTTTTTAGTGTAAGCAATGAATAACTAACTAACTAATCTGTTTAATCAGCCTACTATCTTCTTCGGTAGACCAGTCAACTACCTTTTTCCTTGAAAACTCTCCCTAAACTCCTCATTTGTGTATGGGGTCTGTTGGGTCGCTTGGAGATGTTGGACGCTTTCTGCCAAATGGTCACAAGAGCTTTCTATGGTATTATTATTTAGCAATGTAGGCATTTTATATGTATATGTGTTCCATGTATATTTTATAATGACATTTATATTATATTTTGATTTTGTAAATAGGGGGTTTGATAAATTAGAATATAGCCTCCCCTGCATGGGATGCCTTTATTGTAAAGTGAACGGAGTGCCTCTATAGTGTTACGGTTAGGGTTGTTACAGCAGATCTTTTATACATATCAGTGCTGACCTTTCTTTTAACCAAGTTGTGGTCTTGATTCGGCTCTTTGCAGTCCGTCGGACCCTATAAACAATGACTAACTAACTAATGTTCATGTTGATGTTATTATTTAGCAATGTAGGCATTTTATATGTATGTGTTTTGTTGATAGTTTATAATGATGTTTGTATTCTATTTTGTTTTTGTAAACGGGGGTTCGATAAATAAGAGTACAGCCTCAGCGTCCCCTGCGTGGGATGTCTTTATTGTAAAGTGACTGCCTGGTGGAGAGCTTTCAGTTTTACCACTAGGGTTGTTTCAGCAGATCTTTTATGCGGATCGGGGGTTGTCCGGTCCTGATTTGGCTTGGAAGAGTCCGCTGGACCTAAAGCAATAATCATGTAATGTAATGTAATGTTAATATCTGTATAAACAATGACTAACTAATGTTCATGTTAATATAATTATATGTATTCTGTATAAACAATGACTAACTAACTAATGTTGATGTTAATGTGGTTTTTATGGTTTCAGTATTATGTACATTCTAGTTTTTTCTTTTCATATGGTGTGAAATAGATTTCAAATGTTACATGAAGAGAAGGAAATAAAAAAAATTGAAATTTACTGACATGCTTGAATATTTTGTTTTTGCTGGTGATTGGTAAGTGAAGATGAGGATGGATGATAAATTTGTTGACAGGGATGATGATGATCATCATAATGATGATTGTAATTTCATCCAGAAGGGTGTAGAGGTAAGTGTGCCAATGTCAAAGTAAGCAAATTCACACTTTAAAAAAGTATGCAAATTCACATTAATACAATAATAGTCATGCAATTATTATAATTATTATTATTAACAATGACAGTGAATGGAAATAAGACCTGCACCGTATAATAAAAACATGAACAAATCATCAATGCATCCAAAACTTCGTTATAACAAAAGCACAAAAATGAGGTCATTTACTAAATATAGTAACAATTTTAGACTAATCCAATGTGAGGGGTGAGCGGGTCAATCCAAAATTAGGGGTGTCGGGCTGGAAAACGGCTACGGTCTTTTTTGAAAAGTTGCCTGCAAAAGTGAAATTTTTCCCTTTTGCACTGATTTGTCCGGTAACTGGAACAAGGTTACGAGTTTGACCGTCAACCGACCTTGAAAAGAGCTCACTTATTATTTAAGCACAAATCCCGTGTTTTTCGTTAATTTCTTCTGCATGTTTATTTATATTCCTCCCTCTCTTTCCTCATCCACCCTCTTTGAACTGATTTAAAAAAAAAAACTCCCCCACATTCCTCCTCCCCCCCCATCTCTTTTCAGCCAACAACTATCACACACCTCCCCATAGTCCACCCTTACCATTGTGGTTGACATTAATGTGTTGTCTGCTTTCGGGACTTTATGAGAGGGAGCTGGGAAGCTAGAGTAGGGCACGGGGAGGAGGAAGGGGGGGGGGGGGGGTATTTTAGAGAGAGTTGTGCTTTTTGGACAGCGCACACGTCCTGATCTGAAACAGCTCATGAGGTTGAATAGAAAAATTCGATCCAATATATATCTTCTTCACAGAGGATTTAGCGACATCACTTTTCTCTGGGCCAGCTTCGTGATTCATGACCTGACAGTAAAACCCAACGTTGATCATAAAAATAGGATAAAACATACATCTAACAAAGAGCTGGCCACTTTGTGAGGGCTGTTCCCTGTCTTATGAACGGAGATAATATTTGGCAGGCCTGACAAAGCAGCGTCATGCAGTTACAGATCCAAGAACCAAAATGTTACACTTGAAATTAGGCAAAGGTGAAAGCTCCTTTCACTCCCCTCCTCCATCTCCTTCTCTGCTGTTATTTGGTAACATTGCATGCTTACACTCCAGCCCTAAACATATCTTTTACTTGTCCAATACGCAGCAATCAAGAAGAGAATGAAATAGGCCTAAGTGAACACTATGGACTTAATATCATATTTGCTGTCGGGACGCATGCCATCTACGTGCTGCACGTGCTGAGTAGATGTAATTGCCCATATAGCGAAGACTTCGCGGATCCTAGAAGGTAGCGGGTCCTCTGTATAAGCCTATGTATAAAGAGATATACTACTACTACCGCTACGCTATCGGGGACCCACTAATTCTTTAATATGGAGGATCAATTCTACTTGGGTAATGCCCCTTTGCTTATATTTAAGCTTATCCAACGATGTGACTTGTGTCCGGGGACGTTAATTTACTCAATAATAATACTAATACTAATAATAATGTGAGTGACTGGTTTGAATCTACGGACACACACGCGATCGCACGCAGCACACACCTCCTCCATCCCCACCCTCCTAAATAATTATAAATTAAGTAAGAACAAATGTAGTTCCAAAACAGTAGGTAAGCTTAAATTTGCAAGAAATAGTTTTAGACACTGACAAGGTAAGATAAGACACAATTAGATAAGGTAAGGTAAGAATTTTATTTTGCAAGGATAAAAGAGCAAGTCCTGGGTGCGCAGTTTTACATTAGAACAGTACGTAACCATTAAATACAACAAATTAAGAATATAACATTAACATAATAGAACACTAACAAGAGAGAGAGAGAGGGAGAGAGAGAGAGAGAGAAGGAGAGAGAGAGAGAGAGAGAGAAAGAGGGTTGGGCAGGGGTGGGGTAAAGAAGGAGAAGGTGGAGGAAACAGTAGACACAGAAAGGAAAACGTCGGGTGGAATAAGATGAAAAGCTTTTCCGGGTTTTTGGTTAAAAACAGGCGCATTAACCAAGAATGGACCTTGGCCAAGAATGTTGTGGATCCCCGATAGTGGACGGGTAGCACAGTAGAACGTATTGAGATACGAAAATTCTTTACGATGGTCTAATTTTTCTCAATTGCGCTGTGAATCAATCAAGCGCTGAAAGAGAGGAGAGAGAGAGAGAGGAGAGAGAGAGAGAGAGAGAGAGAGAGAGAGAGGAGAGAGAGAAGAGAGAGAGAGAGGAGAGAGATGAGAGAGAGAGAGAGAGAGAGAGAGTTTTTTTATTTTGAGTAAGAGAGAGAGAGAGATAAAGAGAGATTTTTTTTACATCTTGAGACCTTGGGGCTTTAACAATAAGGTTAAAACACAACTCACAGTTAAGCGAGTGAGAAAGAGAGAAGAAGAGTGAGAGGTAGAAAAAGATAAAATAACACCGGATAAGGTTTTAAGGTTATAACATTCAGAGAGTGAAAGCGAGTGAGAAAGAGAGAAGAGAGTGAGGTTAGAATAAGATAAAATAGAACCGGATAAGGTTTTGCAAGGGGAGAGAGTGTTTGTATCTCATAAAGAGAAAACAGACCGACAAACGGACGAACATGCAGACAGCAGAAACAGAGAACAGAAACAGACTGGCAACACAACACAAGCATGGTAATTACTGCATTATTTTATTCAGCTGCCCAAATACAATGACCAATGATTAATTTATAGAAGACTCAAATGTGTTAATTCACCCTCGAATCACATAAATTTACGATGTATGCCATAAAAATTAGTGCAGAGTAAATAAATAAATAACATAAAATAAATTTAACTAGAAGGGCAAACCCATATGACTTACATGCTCCATATGGAACTCACAATATTTAACATGTCATGAAAATGAGTGCCCCCAAAAAACAAAATAAAATGGTGGCATTAAAATGCAAATGTAATACCGACTGTGCTCTTGACCTTGAGATGATATCGACCTCTGGTTTCAAATACTCCTTTATTATTAAATACAAGTACAGCAAACGTTGTATTACCCCCCAAAAAAACCGGTGACCTTAGTACGACCTTCAGGGACCTTGACATTGTGATGACCTTGACCTCAGGTGATCTCTCATGCATTTCTGATCAAATAACCCAATGTTTTATTCTGTGGGTTAAATAAACAGCCATCCCACCTGTAGGATTACCTATTTTTTGTATGTTTATTCAAGTCTTAAAATGACCCTGACCTTCAAGATCAAAGCAAAAATGGAACACATATGAAAGATCAATCTATCATCTCTAACTACAACAAGTTTGGACTTTATATCCCTCATAGTTTAGGTTCAAGGTCATATCTAAGTACCTATACAAACCCACTTTGGCAACTCCAGTGATCTTGTTCTTGAAGTTAGTTATTTATTCATTGCTTACAGGGTCCAGAGGACTGCAAAGAGCTAGAGCCGAATCAGGACCATAAAATCAAGACCACAACTTGGTTGAAAGAGGAGTCACGTCTGATCCGTATAAAAGATCTGCTGAAACAACCCTAGTGGTAACACTGAAGGCACTCCACCAACCGGTCACCTTACAATAAAGGCATCCTTCGTAGGGGACGCTGATGCTATACTCTAATTTATCGTACCTCTGTTTACAGAAACAAAATAGAATATATAAACATCATTATAAAAAAATCAACAAAACACATACCAATAAAATGCCTACATTGCTAAATAATAATATCATATGAAGCCCCAGTGACCATTTGGCAGAAAGCGCCCAATATTCCCAAGTTGACCCTACAGACCACATACACAAATTATGAGTTTTGGAAGAGTTTTCAAGAAAAAAAGGTAGGTGACTGGTCTAGCGAAGAAGATAGTAATAGTAGATTGATAGAACAGAGTAGGAATGAGAAAGAACAAAGGAGAAAGACAGTGACAGTAGTAATTTAAAGCACTAAATTTCCAGAAAGTGGGGTACTATAGTATTTATTCAGAAACCCTCAGCAAACCCACATGAGGAGAGAAGGGGGGAGGGAGGGGGGGAAATAGGGGGAGGAGGGGTGATCTTGGAGTGAGGGTGACCAAATTTGCACAGTATGTGTCTGATTGATATCTATAATGCAACAAAGAATCATGATCAATATTAATAACCTAAAAAAAAAAAAGATATTTTATGAAAAATGTAATTTGTTTTACAAACATTTCATGAGCTTGTGACCTTGACCTTGACCTTGAAGTGAAGTCATTCATCCACTGATAATTTTGGAGGTCTCATGGGTATACACCATCTTACCAAGTTTGGTTGTAGGAGTTGAAGTAGTATGTAGCCACTTTAAAGTTTTTCTACAGACGGTGGATGGCGAACAGACGGACATTTTTTTCCATATCATTTTTACACATATTTGCGAACATCTGACTTTTTTAATTGGTGGGAGAGGTAGGGAAGGGGGTGGAGGGTGGGGTGTTGGACGAATATACAGACTCACATTGCTATGCTATACAGACTGACACTGCTATGCTATACAGACTGACATTGCTATGCTATACATACTGACATTGCTATGCATTGAGTAAAAAAAAAGTGAAGTCATACCTTCGCCAGCAAAACTACTCAAAGAAAAGAAAAGAGAAATAATCATGTATTATAATCATCGTTCATAGTCTGTGGAGGAAAGAACAACAAGAGTGAAGCTGTTAGATGTGTTGCAGACCATCGTTTGGAGGGCGCTGAAATCATCAGAAACACTAACAAAGAAAATGGGTTATGCTAACGAAACATAAATGCCATGCCAAAACATTCATGTATAACTTAATTAATACTTCTATATTATTTTACAAAACACACAACAATTGTAGGCCTGAAAGGAAAACAACTGATTTTTAAATGTCACTCAACAGAACCCAACACGTAACAAGGTTTGGAGCAGAGCAAATGTAAAGTTGATGAGTTTCTGCATTAGTACTTATGCCTCAATCTAGTGGCCTCCCTTGTGGAGAGGCTATTTGTGATAATGTTTGTTATGTGGCATGTGTCCAGCTCAAGAAACATGTGAAATAGCTAGATAAAGAAACATAAATGCCCAAATTCTTAGAAGTGAAAACACCTCACCGTTGTTATGATCAATTCAAACAGGAGAGAAACCTTTTTGGTTAATATCGGTCCAATATTTAAAAAACTAGAAGGGCAAAGTCTATATAACTCTCATGCTCTTTATGGAACTTGCAATATTTAACATAAAAATGAGTGTCCAGAAAAAGAAAAAAAAAGTTGGCATTTAAATACAAATACCGGCTTTGATCTTTTGATGCTCTTGATCTTAAGATGACATTGACCTGTGGCTATAAATACACTGATGTACGATCAAATCAAGTACAGAACATTTGTCTTATGACTCCTCACCTCCCCAAAATATTTTTTTTAAAAACAATAAAGAAGACAACAAACAAAACAATGGCTTTGGACTGACTGTGACCTTCAGTGGCATTGACGTTGGGATGACCTTGACCTACGCGTGGTCTCTGATGCTCATGCATGGTCAAATAACCCAATGTAATCAGTGATGGGAATGACCAAGACTTGGAGGGGAGTACAAATGGCCGGGGGTCCAGAGGCCCGCAGTAGGCCCCCTAGTAGGGTCAAGGGGCAACGTTCCTTGTAGGGGTCAGGGGGCAAAGCTCCATGAAGCTGAGAGATTTTGCAGTTTTGAACGCAATTTTTACCAATTCTCAGCATAGAAATAAGTGAACAAATTGAATTAAGAAAACATTAAACATGCCATCAAGACTTTTCTGTAGTAAAGATGCATTCTTGTACTATTAACTCTTTCCCTGCCAATCGACGATATATCGTCGATCTGAGCCGCCATGTTTGTGCCAATCGACGATATATCGTCGATTTCAGTATTCCGTTTCGTTCCGGTTTTTTGCGCAGTCCAATCCAAGTTTTATTTTAACCAAAGAGAGATAACTCTTCCTACTTTCGTTCCCGATTGACACGCGCGTGGTTTCTTCAAATTGATTCGTTTTTAGAGTGTTTTTTGTGCATTTTACTAAGCATATGTGATGGGCACAATCGACAGTGTGTCAAACTCTGCTAATAATCAATATAATTTCAAACTGTAAAGTGTATTTTGATCCTAAATAAATTTTCTTTCTGGTGTGTGAAGCTGATTCAGTGATTGGAATTATTCCTCCAGATTTTTTTTTTATCACTGTGGTATGTAGAAATATTTTTATTTTATTTTATAATTTCAAAAAGATCAACATGCTTTCAAAACACATATTTCAATAACATAATCAAATTAACATTTGTGGTTTTTTTTTCTTATTCTTCACTCTTTTACCTTTAATTTGATATGAAATATGTCTATTTAACAACTATTATTGAAAGAACAGTAGCTTAAATGCCTAAGGTACTGAACTTTCTTTCCGGTGCCAGAGAAATGTCTGGCACAAACGTGGAAACATGCCTGGCAGGGAAAGAGTTAACAAAAAATTCAGCAAATCAATCTAGTATCTGTTTTTTGTAAATTAAACTACTTGCATCCAGTTGTCTGGCGTGGTGCAGCGGTTGTCGTGCAAATTTCCAATGCATAGTATAGCATTGCATAGCATAGCATAGTTCGGCATGCAGGCTAAAAAGCCTTTGGCCCTCATAATGGATCTTGATGAAGGTCCCAAGACCCAAACTAAATTAAAATTTTTTTTATCAGTTTATAGTCCCCTCTCTTCCCGATAAGGATTTTCAGAGAGGAGACTCTGATTACATGTTTGGAATTTAATACATTCAAATACATTCATGTATTATCAAATAAACTACAGCAAAGTTGTAAAATGTCCCAACCTTTGGATGACCTAGACCCTAACGTGACCTTTCATGTATCTCTGATCAAATAACCCAATGTTGTTGCATACTATGGGTTAAATAAACAGCCATTCCACTGTACCATGACCTTTTAAAAAAAAAAATGTTTTTGCAAGGCCTAAAATGACCTTCACCTTCAAGATCAACACAAAAACAGAACAAATATGATAGATCAATCTATCAACTCTATACAAGTTTGAACTTTATATCTCTCATAGTTTAGGGTTAAGGTCACTTCAAAATACCTATACTTTGGACAGCTCCAGTGACCTTGACCTTGAAGTGAGGTTGACCAAAATTGTACAGTATGCGTGTCTCAATGACGTCTACCATGCAACAAAGAATCATAAGCTCAATATTAATAATTTAGGAAAAAAGTGAAAATTGGAGAAAACGTCATTTTTTTAAAACTAACATTTGCTGACCTTGTAACCTTGACCTTGAAGTGAAGTTATTCATTCACTGATCATTTATGAGGTCTCATGAGTATACACCATCTTACCAAGTTGGTTGTGCGAGTTGAAACAGGTTCTGAGATATTAATCCACTTGCAAGTTTTGCACAGACGGATGCCGTACAGACGGACGGACAAAATATTTTGTTTTTAAACGTTAATTTTGGACTATTTTATTTTTGTCTTCTAATAGCGATGTTCCTTTACACCACATGTTTGAGTGATGAATGTGTGTTTCTAGTGTGTAGGAGTGTTTGTAACATGTGAGTGATGAATGTGTGTTTCTAGTGTGTAGGAGTGTTTGTAACATGTGAGTGATGAATGTGTGTTTTTAGTGTGTAGGAGTGTTTGTAACATGTGAGTGATGAATGTGTGTTTGTTGTGTGTAGGAGTGTTTGTAACATGTGAGTGATGAATGTGTGTTTCTAGTGTGTAGGAGTGTTTGCAACATGTGAGTGATGAATGTGTGTTTCTAGTGTGTAGGAGTGTTTGTAACATGTGAGTGATGAATGTGTGTTTGTAGTGTGTAGGAGTGTTTGTAACATGTGAGTGATGAATGTGTGTTTCTAGTGTGTAGGAGTGTTTGTAACACAGACCTGCTTACCTCAACACTTTTTTGTCAGTACTCCAGGCACTTCAAAACCAGATTTTGGAAATCATGACCAGATTTTGACTTTCGGTATTTATATAAATTGTCGTTATTTTACGTGAACCAAAATAATGATAATAAATAAATAAAAATATAGAACTGTGTAAACTTATTGTCATTATTCATCTTAATTTGCTCTTAGCTAAATTTTCATATATTATTACACACGTAAAAGAAATCAAGAAACGGTACACTGTTCAATTAATTTATTGTTTAAAAATTAGGGTGCTTAATTGAAAAACAATGCAAAAGTGTTAGGCCACCACATCAACATAATATGTGATAATGATCTACTTGTATTAAAAAAAAATGCATGTATGCACTTTTCAGTTGCTGCAGTTCTTTTTTTGTGAAAGAGCTTTCAGGTCTGAACATACCTACCATCAGTGAGTCAACAGCATCTTTGCCCATACTGGACCTACTGTCAGTGGACGTTTTATGTACGCAACTAAACACCCTCTCACAAGCAGCACTGTTGTGTGGGATGGTGCAGAGTCCCAGCATGAACTGGCACAGTTGCAAAAGCTAAGGGTGTTTTTGCTGACCTGCACCCCAAATTCGTCCACCTGCATAGCTGGGCCCACCAATCCCTTGACATCAGTTGACTGATACTCGGAGAATTGCTCCTGATTTGTTCAGATGTTGTATTTGGTGGAAAGAGTGCAGGGAATCGCTTCACAAAAAAGCGTAGATCTTGGGAAGATGCAGTCAACTGAACTGAAGGACATATGATTCTGCAGTGCTGGAGCAAAGGGTCAGTGAGGGGCAGTTTCAAGAGAAGATAGCTGCAAGTTTCCTCAAAGTATGCTTAGCACTGAAGCATAGAACTTTGCAATACGTTCAGATTTTAGGTTGTAGTCTTTGGGACTGTCAAGCATTTTCCTTGCCTGATCACCAACCAGCAGGTCTTCATCAGCTACCAAACAAGGCCAATTTTTTTTAATAAGAAACCAGAAATGTCTGTTTTTGTTTCACACAAACACGCTTGGATGAACTCGCCACCTCAACATCTGAATCATCATCTGTTGTTTCATTAATTCTTTTCTCCATGACAGTTAAATATTTGCAGAGTATACACTTGAAAAACACAATGCTATCCAATGAGTTATAGTTTTCTGGCGCAATTTGTTTAGCTTCCACTTCCGGTTAAGTGTACTTTTTACCGAAATTTGTAAAAAAATAAAAAAATAAAATTTTTTGGTCGATTTTCGTATTTTTTAAAAAGAGATCGTAACAGCGTACTCGAGGTCAAAATATCAGGACAATACGGCGAAATACGGACGGGTAAGCAGGTCTGGTAACATGTGAGTGATGAATGTGTGTTTGTTGTGTACGTAGGAGTGTTTGTAACATGTGAGTGATGAATGTGTGTTATGTATGTAGAAGTGTTTGTAACATGTGAGTGATGAATGTGTTATGTATGTAGAAGTGTTTGTAACATGTGAGTGATGAATGTGTGTTTGGTATGTATGTAGGAGTGTTTGTAACATGTGAGTGATCAATGTATGTTTGTTGTGTATGTAGGAGTGTTTGTAACATGTGAGTGATCAATGTGTGTTTGTTGTGTATGTAGGAGTGTTTGTTACATGTGAATGATCAATGTGTGTTTGTTGTGTATGTAGGAGTGTTTGTAACATGTGAATGATAAATGTGTGTTTGTTGTGTACGTAGGAGTGTTTGTAACATGTGAGTGATCAATGTGTGTTTGTTGTGTATGTAGGAGTGTTTGTAACATGTGAGTGATGAATGTGTGTTTGTTATGTATGTAGGAGTGTTTGTAACATGTGAGTGATGAATGTGTGTTTGTTGTGTATGTAGGAGTGTTTGTAACATGTGAGTGATCAATGTGTGTTTGTTGTGTATGTAGGAGTGTTTGTAACATGTGAGTGATGAATGTGTGTTTGTTATGTATGTGGAAGTGTTTGTAACATGTGAGTGATGAATGTGTGTTTGTTGTGTACGTAGGAGTGTTTGTAACATGTGAGTGATGAATGTGTGTTTGGTATGTATGTAGGAGTTTTTGTAACATGTGAGTGATCAATGTATGTTTGTTGTGTATGTAGGAGTGTTTGTAACATGTGAGTGATCAATGTGTGTTTGTTGTGTATGTAGGAGTGTTTGTAACATGTGAGTGATCAATGTGTGTTTGTTGTGTATGTAGGAGTGTTTGTAACATGTGAATGATAAATGTGTGTTTGTTGTGTATGTAGGAGTGTTTGTAACATGTGAGTGATCAATGTGTGTTTGTTGTGTATGTAGGAGTGTTTGTAACATGTGAGTGATGAATGTGTGTTTGTTATGTAGGAGTGTTTGTAACATGTGAGTGATGAATGTGTGTTTGTTGTGTATGTAGGAGTGTTTGTAACATGTGAGTGATCAATGTGTGTTTGTTGTGTATGTAGGAGTGTTTGTAACATGTGAGTGATCTATGTGTGTTTGTTGTGTATGTAGGAGTGTTTGTAAAATGTGAGTGATGAATGTGTGTTTGTTATGTATGTGGAAGTGTTTGTAACATGTGAGTGATGAATGTGTGTTTGTTGTGTACATAGGAGTGTTTGTAACATGTGAGTGATGAATGTGTGTTTGTTATGTATGTGGAAGTGTTTGTAACATGTGAATGTGTATGTCGGTTACAGATCGCTGCGCTTTGAGTTTGATTTAGGAAAAAGAAGCATATAGCATCAAATTACTATTATTACAATAGTTAATAATATTGTACTTTTGAGACTTAGATACTTATTATAGTTTTCGTTTTGTTTTCAGGGTTTCTCTTGTTTGACTATGAATACCTTTGCATAAAAAAAAAGTGTTGAAATGCTTATGATGTCTGGCCTCCCTCATTGATCACAAGAACCCTCTGCAGTGCAGATGTCTTTACATTCGTACACATCATCCACACCTGCCAACATAGGTGCATACATTTTAAATGGTAATCACACCCACACTATCAATCTCTTTTTTTAAAAAAGACATACATTCATAATAATAAAAGAAAAACAATAATGGCACGACATTTAAGCCATTAAAACAGTGAAAACACTTTTATCACCAACGAAAACAACATGAGCATCATAGCATGGCAATTGTCTCCCTTAGATCTTACATTGGAAACTAACAGAGAGACACACAAGCTCAGCTCAATCGGAACCTGCAGTTTTTGTGTGTGTAAAGCATTTAGGTAACAAACTTTAAGTAACAAACTTTTTAAAGATTCGTATGAGGATTGATCTAGAATACACGATGAGTACACCAAACTTTTTGTAAAACGTTAAGATTATTATCGTAAATTTTATTTTAAGCATTATTTATTTTTGTAATATTATTCTTATTATTTTGATTGTGTCATTTATTAATTACTTATTTTATGTTATTTTTTGTTTTCCATTTTTATTTATTTAGTTTCTTATTTTTTAAAATTTTTTTGGGAATTTTTTTTAAACTTTAGTTTCATTTTTAAAATTGTTGTCTAAATAAACATTATCATGAACAGATGAGAAATTAAAATATTGGATTGAATAAAACTGAATTGCATACACCACACTCAGCCCATTACTAACATTTCCATCTCACCTTTCTGCAAGCTATGACGTCAACTGGGTAGTCTGCTGAGTTCTGTCTTTCCCTCGCAGCTTGCTGGTTGATATGGTGGATTGCCATCACTGTCGTCAGGAAATGTCACAGCCTGCACAAGACAACTGGGTAGTCTGCTGAGTTCTGTCTTTCCCTCGCAGCTTGCTGGTTGATATGGTGGATTGCCATCACTGTCGTCAGGAAATGTCACAGCCTGCACAAGACCAGGCTCTCCATGTCTTGATAGATCATCTCCACCTTCATCATCCCCAGTCTGCCAGCAAAAGCATTAATCATTCGCATGAGAGTATCAACCGAGGTCTAGCCTGTGCACATACACATTCCATCGCAAGGACTTTAAAGATCCTGATGCTCATGTCCTAGACAGTAAGTACCAGCTACACAAATACACCCATCATGCACTAGGTCCCTTCTCCCCATCCCCTGTCACCCAGGATTGAGCTCAGTGGTCTGGGTGTCACACTATGTGCCCAAAGTATCCTGTGTCACCACACTATGTGCCCAAAGTATCCTGTGTCACCACACTATGTGTCCAAAGTATCCTGTGTCACCACACTATGGGTCCAAAGTATCCTGTATCACCACACTATGTGTCCAAAGTATCCTGTATCACTACACTATGTGTCCAAAGTATCCTGTGTCACCACACTATGTGTCCAAAGTATCCTGTGTCACCACACTATGTGTCCAAAGTATCCTTATCACCACACTATGTGTCCAAAGTATCCTTATCACCACACTATGTGTCCAAAGTATCCTGTATCACCACACTGTGTCCAAAGTATCCTGTGTCACCACACTATGTGTCCAAAGTATCCTTATCACCACACTATGTGTCCAAAGTATCCTGTATCACCACACTGTGTCCAAAGTATCCTGTATCACCACACTATGTGTCCAAAGTATCCTGTGTCACCACACTATGTGTCCAAAGTATCCTGTGTCACCACACTATGTGTCCAAAGTATCCTGTATCACCACACTATGTGTCCAAAGTATCCTGTATCACCACACTGTGTCCAAAGTATCCTGTATCACCACACTATGTGTCCAAAGTATCCTGTGTCGCCACACTATTTGTCCAAAGTATCCTGTGTCACCACACTATGTGTCCAAAGTATCCTGTATCACCACACTATGTGTCCAAAGTATCCTGTATCATCACACTATGTGTCCACAGTATCCTGTATCATCATACTATGTGTCCAAAGTATCCTGTATCATCACACTATGTGTCCAAAGTATCCTGTATCACCACACTATGTGTCCAAAGTATCCTGTATCACCACACTATGTGTCCAAAGTATCTTTGGTCACCACACTATGTGTCCAAAGTATCCTGTATCACCACACTATGTGTCCAAAGTATCCTGTATCACCACACTATGTGTCCAAAGTATCCTGTATCACCACACTATGTGTCCAAAGTATCCTGTGTCACCGCACTATGTGTCCAACGTATCCTGTATCACCACACTATGTGTCCAAAGTATCCTGTATCACCACACTATGTGTCCAAAGTATCATGTGTCACCACACTATGTGTCCAAAGGCTGCAAGTATCCTGTATCACCACACTATGTGTCCAAAGGTTGCAAGTATCCTGTATCACCACACTATGTGTCCAAAGGCTGCAAGTATCCTGTATCACCACACTATGTGCCCAAAGGCTGCAACTATCCTGTATCACCACACTATGTGTCCAAAGGCTGCAAGTATCCTGTATCACCACACTATGTGTCCAAAGGTTGCAACTATCCTGTATCACCACACTATGTGCCCAAAGGTTGCAAGTATCCTGTATCACCACACTATGTGTCCAAAGTATCCTGTATCACCACACTATGTGTCCAAAGGCTGCAAGTATCCTGTATCACCACACTATGTGTCCAAAGGTTGCAAGTATCCTGTATCACCACACTATGTGCCCAAAGGTGGCAAGTATCCTGTATCACCACACTATGTGTCCAAAGGTTGCAAGTATCCTGTATCACCACACTATGTGTCCAAAGGTTGCAAGTATCCTGTATCACCACACTATGTGCCCAAAGGCTGCAAGTATCCTGTATCACCACACTATAAGCCCAAAGGCTGCAAATATCCTGTATCACCACACTATGTGTCCAAAGGTTGCAACTATCCTGTATCACCACACTATGTGCCCAAAGGCTGCAAGTATCCTGTATCACCACACTATGTGCCCAAAGGCTACAAGTATCCTGTATCACCACACTATGTGCCCAAAGGCTGCAAGTATCCTGTATCACCACACTATAAGCCCAAAGGCTGCAAGTATCCTGTATCACCACACTATGTGCCCAAAGGTTGCAAGTATTCTGTATCACCACACTATGTGCCCAAAGGTTGCAACTATCCTGTATCACCACACTATGTGCCCAAAGGTTGCAAGTATCCTGTATCACCACACTATGTGCCCAAAGGCTGCAAGTATCCTGTATCACCACACTATGTGCCCAAAGGCTGCAAGTATCCTGTATCACCACACTATGTGCCCAAAGGTTGCAAGTATCCTGTATCACCATACTATGTGCCCAAAGTATCCTGTATCACCACACTATGTGTCCAAAGTATCCTGTATCACCACACTATGTGCCCAAAGTATCCTGTATCACCACACTATGTGCCCAAAGGCTGCAAGTATTCTGTATCACCACACTATGTGCCCAAAGGCTGCAAGTATCCTGTATCACTACACTATGTGTCCAAAGGCTGCAAGTATCCTGTATCACCACACTATGTGCCCAAAGGTTGCAAGTATCCTGTATCACCACACTATGTGTCCAAAGGCTGCAACTATCCTGTATCACCATACTATGTGCCCAAAGGTTGCAAGTATCCTGTATCACCAAACTATGTGCCCAAAAGGCTGCAAGTATCCTGTATCACCACACTATGTGCCCAAAGGCTGCAAGTATCCTGTATCACCACACTATGTGTCCAAAGGTTGCAAGTATCCTGTATCACCACACTATGTGCCCAAAGATTGCAAGTATCCTGTATCACCACACTATGTGACCAAAGGTTGCAAGTATCCTGTATCACCACACTATGTGCCCAAAGGCTGCAAGTATCCTGTATCACCATACTATGTGCCCAAAGGCTGCAAGTATCCTGTATCACCACACTATGTGCCCAAAGGCTGCAAGTATCCTGTATCACCATACTATGTGCCCAAAGGCTGCAAGTATCCTGTATCATCACACTATGTGCCCAAAGGCTGCAACTATCCTGTATCACCAGACTTTGTGCCCAAAGGCTGCAAGTATCCTGTGTCACGACCTAATGTCGGACAGAGATCCCTCCCGAACAACCCAGCTATCTAACTACCTACCCGAAACTAAACAGTCACACGCACACACACAAAATAAGTAACAAACACGTCAGTTAAGTTTTAAATTAAAAAAAACAAGTTTTTACTTCCCAAAATCACACTTTCATACGCACAAAACAACAATCACACCAACCATACATAAACAAAGCATCAACAAAAATATAATCAGATGAAATGGAAAATGAATGAAATGAGATGATAAATGACTGAATTGGAATGCACTATTTAAACATGACAAAAAAAAAACAAAGTAAATCAAATGGTATTTCACACTGCTTAGACCAGAAAAAATACCATTAGGAAAGAAAACTTCCAAAATTGTCTTTGGTTATTAATCAGGCACGAAAGTCAAACGTTCATTTATAGTTAATAGGTGCCTTTCTTTGTTTCAAAAGAATTAATATAAAAAACCAGTTGATAAACCAGTTAGAAGGATGACTAAAATAATGTAGACCACGTGGCAGAAGACCGCTGAGCCGGCACCGCTGGCAAAGGTCCAGGGAGGAACACCCCGAGGGGGGTAAGCTTGGAGGAAAGATAGAAGGGGGTAAGGCACTGTCCGCAGAAGGCGGCGAGGAAAGCTTCAACCTGCCCACCCTCGGGGTTCTCTGACAACCGCTGCTGCACCCGGTCGTACCGACGGCCCGGGAAGGTTGAGACGGTTCCAGACGCAGACCCAGTCACACCGGTAACTGCCAATGCCGCTCTGTCTTGACTGAAATCGCCCGGTGTCACCCAGCTCGGTAGCCGACCGGGTAAACGTGGAGATGGCCCAGATGACCAATGGACTATGTGGTTAATGAAGATGTCATTGATGAAGTAGAGGAAGAATGAAGGAGATGAAGAACGAGGAACGAGGAACGAGGACTCATCCTGTAATCAGGCACGAGTATAAGTCCCAGTGCAAATATACAATTATTTACCCCCTGCCGATTATTATCCCAAAGAATGTTCATATATACCACTGATATATAACCCGGGAAAGATAATCTTTATTACAAATGAACATGATGTTTTCTTAATCACGGAATATATATATACAACGTCTAATATATACATTCTCAAACATTCCAACACATTCACAACACATAACCTGGGGACATATAAAATGCTACCTGCCCCTGACCCAACATTTCAACCTAACAAAATGCAATAAAAAAACAAAACGGGAGAAATAAATAGGAACACAAACAAACTATCTTTCATTTACACCAAGACAAGAAGCAACGGCTGTAAGAAAACAAAGCATTCACTTACCAGTCCGTGTTCGAATCTTTTGACCCTGTGGACACTCGACTGTCTGCTTATACCTAGATATAAACACACCTATAGACCGGTCACAACAGACCTAAGATGTCTACTGTCCTTGACTTCAGTGCTAGACTAAATCCAAGTTGGTCACACAACCACATCAAAAAATATGTCTCCCTGCCTCAATGTCACTAACCTACGTATATATATATATATTTCCACCCCGAACTTTCTAGAAAAATAAAAGAACTCACTACGATAATTCTAAAACCAAAGTCAAACTTTGCTGTGCCCTTCTATATTATTACTAAATTTCATAAAGCATTACACGCTACTCAGCCCTTAGCTAAACAATAACAGCACGAGGTGCAACGCTAAGATCGTTTCGCACGTGCGCTTCACTTTCTTGCTACTACGACTTTTAGATTTGCAGTTAAAGGGACACATTCACATTTTTAACTTTAATATATTTTTACATAAACACTGTCAACCTGACATACCCCCCCACCAAGATTAAACTACCAGTTTAATTACAATTATGGTTTTAAGCAGGGATATTTACATTTTACAGTTTTGTCTTTTAAACATTTCTGGACAGAAAATCGGCGTCAACATTTTGCTTGCCTGGTATTGCTTCCACGGTGAAGTCATATGCCTGCAACTGCATAGCCCACCTCATCAACTTGGGACTCTGAGGCTTGATCCTATGCAACCACTGCAAAGGACTGTGGTCCGTCTGTACTCGGAAATGACGTCCCAAGAGGAATTGGCTGTACTTCTGTACCCCGAATACCACTGCCAAGCATTCCTTCTCAATGGGAGAATAATTCCTTTCTGCCGGGTTCAACTTCTTGCTGGCACAGGCCAACGGCTGGAACCCAAACCCCTGGTCTTGCAGAAGTACTGCTCCCAGCCCGACATCAGACGCATCCGTTCGTAGCACGAACTCCTTGGTCCAATCTGGTAGGCAACAGACGGGTTGACTGCACAGCTTCTCTTTCAACTCGTCAAAGGCTTTCTGGCATCGTTCAGTCCACTGCACTGGCCCCGGTTTTGTTCCACCTTTTGTGAGATCTGTCAGTGGCAAAGCAATTTCAGCAAAATGGGGAATGAAACGACGGTAAAACCCAACCAACCCCAAAAACGATTTCACCTGTTTTTTCGTTGTGGGTGGTTCCACTTGGCGAATCTTTTCCATGACCCGCTCCAACGGAATCATCTTGCCATTTCCCACCATGTGACCTAAGTACTCAAGCTGCCTGAAACCAAAATAGCATTTCGATGGTCTAGCAGACAATGTTGCCTCTCTCAAACGACCCAGTACCAACCTCAGGACCTCGATATGGCGTTCCTTAGTCTTGGTCGCAACTAATATATCGTCCATGAAGTTGTCCACTTCTTCCAACTTGAGAGGAATCAACAATGCTCTCATCATCCTGGAAAAACAGGCACCTGCCGTCTTCAGCCCGAATGGCATGACTACAAATTGGAATTGACCCAATTCCGTGGTGAAGGCGGTTTTAGGTCGATCCTCTAGCTTGACGGGAATCTGCCAGTATCCCTTGGAGAGATCAATCTTCGTCAAATACTTGGCCTTCCCTAACTTGGCAAAAAGACATTCAACATCAGGTAACGGTTCAGCATCGAAAATTACCTTTTTGTTGAGTCGACGAAAATCGACGCAGAAACGGATGGAGCCATCCCGTTTCCTGACCAACACTACCGGTGAACTGTAGGGCGACTGGGCTGGTTCGACGACCCCCAGCTTCAGCATGGTCTCGACCTCCTTACGGATGATGTCTTTGTGTGCAAAAGGTATCGGGAACTGCCGGGTTCGCACTGGAGTGTCGTCCATCGTCCGAATTTCGCATTCAGCCAGCTCGGTCCTCAGCGGCAAATCGGTGAGAACATCAGCGAACTGTCCCACCACTTCCCGAACGGCATCATGGATCTCTGGCGTTTCCGGATCCAGATTGATGTTGTCCAAAGACTCCTCTGCAACCAAGGGGAACACAGGTAGAGATCCGGAACTCTCCTGAACCTCTGAGTCATTCTGTTCGTCCAGAACAGATACAGCGGCGACAACTCCATTTCGCTCCAGGTAACGCTGCAACAGATTTACATGGTAAGTTTTTACCTTGTCTCCCACCTGTATTTTGTAATCCGTAGGACCCACTCTGCTTTGCACCACGTAAGGTCCCTTCCAAGACATTTTCATTTTGTTCTCTTTGCATGGGGACAACATGAGCACCTTACATCCCACTGGAAAAACCCTGAGCTTTGCCTTCTTGTCGAAGTGACGCTTCTGACGTGCCGCTTCCTTTCCAAGGGATTCTTTTGCTATCCTGCAAGTTTCTTCAACTTTTTCACGCAAATCGAGCACGTGTTGTAAGGCTGTTTTGACTTCCTGCTCCTGCGTCTCTCGAGTCCACAGTTCCTTGAGTACCTGCATCGATCCTCTGGGTGTACGACCGTACAGCAACTGAAAAGGAGAAAAACCTGTACTTGCTTGTGGTACCTCTCTGTAGGCAAACAACAATGCCGGGATATACCTGTCCCATGTTTTTGGCTTTTCTGAACATAACTTCTTGATCATGGACTTTAAGGTTTGATTAAACCGTTCCACTAGCCCGTTGCACATGGCATGGTATGGCGTCGTGAGGTTTCCCTTAACAGCTAACAACCTGTACACCTCTTCATTACCTCTGAAGTGAATTGCGAACCTCGGTCAGAGAGCACTTCACCTGGGATGCCCAACCTTGTCCACATCTCCCATAATGCTTCGGCGATGGTTTCTGCCCTAATGTCTTTTAAAGCAGTAGCCTCTGGGTACCTGGTTGCGTAGTCCACCATGACCAAAATAAATCTGTACCCACGGTCAGAACATGGAATGATCGGCCCAACAATATCAACCGCTACCTTCTCAAACGGCTGATCCACTAAAGGCATGCTTACCAATGTTGCTTTAGGCACTCTACCTTTGGGTAACGCTCGCTGACACACGTCGCATGACTGGCAATACCGGCGAATGTCTCCCGACATCTGAGGCCAATAGAAATCAGTCCAGATCCGGTGCAACGTCCGTCTTCCTCCAGCATGTCCGCTCATGGGAGTGTCGTGGCCCAACTTCATGACATCCTGTCGAAGAGACTTTGGGACACATATCTGTTTATACGTCCTCCCCTCATCCTCGACTACCCTCAACAACAATCCCTTCTTTCTGATGAACTTGACTCTGCCCTTTTGCTTTCCTTGGCTAACAACGAGCTCACCTGTGTCTGCAGCCCGTTGGGCTCTGGTAAGTGTAGGGTCTTCCCGTTGCAACTTACTCAGCTGTTCTGGAGTAACGTCCAACCCTGATATCCTGTCGACAGGCAATGGATGTGTCTCCCTCTCCTTCTTGGCCTGGGCTCTAGTTTGGACTGCAGCCAAACTTCGTGATGCATAAACTGGCACCTTGACAGATTCACCACTAGTAAAAGTAACAGTGTTGCCTATTACAACGTCACGGCACAGATGGTCCGCTACTAGCATGTGTATTCTCCCTCTTATCCATGGAGAAGAAACAACCACAGATGCAACAGGGTACTCACGCATGACGGTTGGATCTGCAAGCGATACTCTTTGTTTCATCCCCGCCAAAATGTCTTCCTCTGAGACTAACCTGGCTGAAACGATGCACAGCTCAGCTCCTGTGTCTCGCAAAGCTACCGCTGGGACACCGTTCACGATGACCTTAGCTTCTGACACGACTTCCAGCTGGTTGCATTGGTCACACAAACTGGGGACGTCTCGCATCTCTGGCTCCGGCGATCCGGTCGCATCGCTGCTGACCTGGTTGTCTTCCCTTGCTTGCAATCTCTCCGGACATGACCTGGTTGCTTGCACTGAAAACAAATAATTTCCTTTGTTTTCACGTCACCTTTGAGCTTAGCGCCCGACCCACTCGTCTTACTAGATTCTGGCGACCGATCTCCCGTCCGCTTTTGTCGTTTGCCATCCTGGTTAGATCCGACCCGATCATCCCTCACCGACCGTCTGGCTAAGACGCGATCGTCGGCAACCGTCGCAGCCTGCTCTGGGGGTGGCCGCCTTGTGCTCCCGCACAATGATAGCTAACTCTGGGTTTAGAGTGTTCACAAACTGCTCTAAAACAAAAGCATCTACTACCTGCTCTGGGTCCTTCTGGTCGACGTTGGCGAGGCAAAACCACCGAGACAACATCTGCTTGAGCCTCTTGATGAAAGACGCAAAGTTCTCGGCCGGCTCCTTCCTCATCGACCTGAACGTACGCCTGAAGAAGTCGGCGTCCCGTCGAAAACGAAACAGTAAGGCCTTCTTCACTTCATCGTAGTTCTTGGCATCCTCTGGCGTCAACTGCAAAAATGCCTCCCGAGCTGCGCCCTGCAAAAGTGGAACTAACCTACTCGTCCACGTAGCTCTTTCCCAGCCATGCATTGTCGCAACCCGCTCAAAATGTAGAAGATACTGGTCCATGTCATCCTTATCGTCAAAAGACGAAATCTTTACCCGGTACCCACTATCATTTAACTTACTGCTCTGTGCTTTTAGTACTTCCTTTAAAGTACTCACTTCCTCGATTCGCAGTTCCTCTTGTTTTTTGAGCTCCTCGCGGCGTACCCTGAGCTCTTCCTGACGAAACTCCTCCAGTCGAGTGTCACGTTCCGCCTGCCTCTTGAGCTCCTCCTGTCTCAATCTGAGCTCCCCCTTCCGGAACTCTTCCTGCTGCCTGAGCTCTTCCTGGCGAAACTCCTCCAGTCGAGTGTCACGTTCCGCCTGCCTCCTGAGCTCCTCCTGACGAACGTCACGCTCCTCATCCGCTCTAGCGAGGTCTGCGGCCATCTTAACCAAGTCTGGCCCCATCGTCATTCCTGACGAGACAAGCATAGACATGTAACGTCCCACCCCCGACTCCTTACCAAAAGATGTCGCTCCTCCTGACGCTCCTCTTGACGGTGACATACCTCGTCCCTTTGCCGTCATCTTGAACGTGCTGATCGGTGTTTGGGGTTTGGTGCGTCCTCCACGTGGAGTGGTTTCCGTCACGGGTTTCCCGACAATACCAGTGACCACAGTCTCCCCAGTGGCTGCCACAACCAAGTCTTTCGCGTCAACATTCTCATCAACGTCACTATTACTCAACTCAGGCTGATACTTTCCCCCAGATCTTAATGCCATTCTTGAAACAACCTACCTAACACCCTAACAAACACCCTACCCTACTTCCCCACCTAACCAACTACTTACAATAGAAGTGCAGACAGTCGTCGCGAGTGAGTGTCCGCGTCTTGGCCACAGAACACGGACTGGCAAGGAACGTCCTCTCCCAGCCGCAACTCCCTCGTGGAACCTGGTGTAAGTCCGCTTGCACAAGGCCCCGGACGCCCGCCCACCTCCCACTGAAAAATAGTTGCATACACACCACAATCTCACAACACACCCTAGCTAAACACAGGCTACTAATACTACTAACACTATCCTAGCAGTTAGTTGGTCAGTCAGTCGTCGTCAATCGTAATCACGTCAGTCAATCGTAATCACGTCGGGGTCACCAAATATATGTCACGACCTAATGTCGGACAGAGATCCCTCCCGAACAACCCAGCTATCTAACTACCTACCCGAAACTAAACAGTCACACGCACACACACAAAATAAGTAACAAACACGTCAGTTAAGTTTTAAATTAAAAAAAACAAGTTTTTACTTCCCAAAATCACACTTTCATACGCACAAAACAACAATCACACCAACCATACATAAACAAAGCATCAACAAAAATATAATCAGATGAAATGGAAAATGAATGAAATGAGATGATAAATGACTGAATTGGAATGCACTATTTAAACATGACAAAAAAAAAAACAAAGTAAATCAAATGGTATTTCACACTGCTTAGACCAGAAAAAATACCATTAGGAAAGAAAACTTCCAAAATTGTCTTTGGTTATTAATCAGGCACGAAAGTCAAACGTTCATTTATAGTTAATAGGTGCCTTTCTTTGTTTCAAAAGAATTAATATAAAAAACCAGTTGATAAACCAGTTAGAAGGATGACTAAAATAATGTAGACTACGTGGCAGAAGACCGCTGAGCCGGCACCGCTGGCAAAGGTCCAGGGAGAACACCCCGAGGGGGGTAAGGCACTGTCCGCAGAAGGCGGCGAGGAAAGCTTCAACCTGCCCACCCTCGGGTTCTCTGACAACCGCTGCTGCACCCGGTCGTACCGACGGCCCGGGAAGGTTGAGACGGTTCCAGACGCAGACCCAGTCACACCGGTAACTGCCAATGCCGCTCTGTCTTGACTGAAATCGCCCGGTGTCACCCAGCTCGGTAGCCGACCGGGTAAACGTGGTGATGGCCCAGATGACCAATGGACTATGTGGTTAATGAAGATGTCATTGATGAAGTAGAGAGAAGAAGAACGAAGACGAAGAACGAGGACTCATCCTGTAATCAGGCACGAGTATAAGTCCCAGTGCAAATATACAATTATTTACCCCCTGCCGATTATTATCCCAAAGAATGTTCATATATACCACCGATATATAACCCGGGAAAGATAATCTTTATTACAAATGAACATGATGTTTTCTTAATCACGGAATATATATATACAACGTCTAATATATACATTCTCAAACATTCCAACACATTCACAACACATAACCTGGGGACATATAAAATGCTACCTGCCCCTGACCCAACATTTCAACCTAACAAAATGCAATAAAAAAACAAAACGGGAGAAATAAATAGGAACACAAACAAACTATCTTTCATTTACACCAAGACAAGAAGCAACGGCTGTAAGAAAACAAAGCATTCACTTACCAGTCCGTGTTCGAATCTTTTGACCTTGTGGACACTCGACTGTCTGCTTATACCTAGATATAAACACACCTATAGACCGGTCACAACAGACCTAAGATGTCTACTGTCCTTGACTTCAGTGCTAGACTAAATCCAAGTTGGTCGCACAACCACATCAAAAAATATGTCTCCCTGCCTCAATGTCACTAACCTACGTATATATATATATTTCCACCCCGAACTTTCTAGAAAAATAAAAGAACTCACTACGATAATTCTAAAACCAAAGTCAAACTTTGCTGTGCCCTTCTATATTATTACTAAATTTCATAAAGCATTACACGCTACTCAGCCCTTAGCTAAACAATAACAGCACGAGGTGCAACGCTAAGATCGTTTCGCACGTGCGCTTCACTTTCTTGCTACTACGACTTTTAGATTAGCAGTTAAAGGGACACATTCACATTTTTAACTTTAATATATTTTTACATAAACACTGTCAACCTGACATCCTGTATCACCAAACTCTGTGCCCAAAGGCTGCAAGTATCCTGTATCAGTCAGCGGTTAAATAAATAAATAAAATAAAGCGTCTAAACAGTAAATGGGAGTACAGTGCATAAAGATGTCGACCATCTTGTATTGTAAATCAGCTGACACACTCCATACATATAAGGACATTTCACAGTGGGTGTCATTGTCATAGCGACCTGCTAATTCCTTTTACGGTTTACGAGCGTTATATTTTAGTTGACAGTAAGTGTGAATTGTGAACAATGTGTGAATGTGTGTGTGTGAATTGTGAACAATGTGTGAATGTGTGTGTGTGTGGGTGCGTGTGCGGTTATGGATACATACATATATATATCTTTCTTCAGTGATTGCACTGCTGCCTCAACTTCTTCCTGGAGAATTGGGAGGATTTCTTCTTCTTCTCTGTTCTCGGGACATGCTAGAACCAAAGACCTTGATATATAAAGACATGCCATGAGGCCCACTTCCGGGAGTTCGCTACTAGTACTTTCGATATTAGAGAAGCGCCACCTAGCGAAATAACTGCCGTCACTTGGGAAAATGCCGCGTGCTAAGAAGAAAGTACGACAAGGTGGCACACATTGTGGGGTGGTGCTCATAGAAAAACAAACACACACACACACCTACACACACAAAAAAAATAGAACTGCTCAGGTCTTGATGTCTCAAGCCAGTAATCTTTGAGTACAGATTTGCGATACTTGACAAGCTGTTTTTATCAGATACAGATAAACTTCGAAACCAGCAAATAAAAGAAAATTTATATAAATGACTGATATGTCACGGACCGGGTTTATACTAGTCCGGTGACTTTTTGTGTGTTGTAGTATCTTCCTGTGTGAAGATATAAATTATAATATTTTTATTGATTACTAATTTTTGATTGGTTGAGCTAGTCATGTGACGGTTCACCAATTACATGTATTCAAAAAAATGTTTGCATTCTTCTTTTGTATGTACCACGGAGTGGTTGTGTTTGTACTTCTGGCAGCTGCGTCTGCAGGTATATATTTATTGGTTTATCATTGAAATATTGTATTATGAAACGTAAGAATATTTAACCATGATTATATTCTACTTATTGTGGAATAGGAATTAATAATAGATAATTTTGATATTAGTATGAAGGATGGATTAAGGGGGGTGATGGAGATGGTGGATCGTTGTATATTTTTGAGTAACGAATTGAAATTGGATTAGTATTTGATTTGAGGTTGAAACCTCAACTTGCAATGTATAGTATTTTATTTATTTTTGTGAATGAAAGTAATTAGCGGCAAGAATGTAATAATAAGTTGTTATAATTAGAGTTACAATTTTTGCGTATGTGTGAACTGTGTTCGACACATATGAGATTTGAATTATATGTTGCTGGTCTGGTCCTGTCACAGAGAGAGAAAAGGTATATGTGGTAATACAGAAAGTCTATGTATCAAGATATTTAGTGGGGGAAAACTTGTATGTTTTCAGAAGTCTCCGGCTGAGGGGCCTCGAGGCGAAAGAGAAGGAGAAGAAAGAAAGAAGAAAGCAGAGAAGGAGAAGAAGGAAGAAGAAAGAAGGAGAGAAGAAGAAGAAGAAGAAGAAGAAGAAGAAGAAGAAGAAGAAGAAGAAGAAGAAGAAGAAGAAGAAGAAGAAGAAGAAGAAGAAGAAGAAGAAGAAGAAGAAGAAGAAGAAGAAGAAGAAGAAGAAGAAGAAGAAGAAGAAGAAGAAGAAGAAGAAGAAGAAGAAGAAGAGAAGAGAGAGAAGAGAAGAAGACGAAGACGAGAAGAAGAAGAAGAAGTCGTGAAGAAGAAGGGGTGGAAGTATCGAGAAGGGGCCAGAGAAGAAGCCAAAGAAGAAGACGAAGAAGAAGACGAGAGAAGCAACCACTGCTACATCAGCAGCAGCAGCAACCACTGCTACATCAGCAGCAGCAGCAACCACTGCTACATCATCAGCAGCAGCAACCACTGCTACATCATCATCAGCAGCAAACACTGCTACATCAGCAGCAGTAGCAACCATTGCTACCTCAGCAGCAGCAGCAACAGCGGCCACAACAGCAGCAGCGACAGCGACGATAGAGAGGGGAGAGAACCCAGGATAGATAGATAGAAAGGCCAAGGATAAGGAGAAGGAAGATAGTGTATAGATATAGACAGAGACAGAGGATTAAAAGGAAAACAAAAGACAGACAGCGAATTCTGTCCTCCATGAGACTCTTGGTAACTCTCTCTGTCGACGGTGACCAGATCGATATTGGTGTTTATTGAGACTGGTGATACTTGGATTATCTTACCGGGATTTTTGTGGTGGTTTTTGGTGATTGTGACTTTATTCGTGGATGATCTAACTGAGACTTGTGTGTGTGTTTTGTGAATGATAAGATTCACGGATTATTTCTACATAGTACGTGAGTACAAAGTTATACATATATATTCTCCATATTATTGATTGAATTGTATGTACTTATGTGAACTTTGTTGATTATTGTTTATTTTCTAGTATAGAAAGGGGGTGTGACGACAAAAGAATTCTTGAGAGTTAGGGAGTGTGAGACGGGAGAACACGCAGAATATTCACGCACGCATACACGCAGTTTCTTGATATAACCCCTTTCGTTACAGTGGTGACCCTGAAACCCGTAGTTAGTTAGTGGGAGTTAGATTATTTAATTATCTTAGTGGGAGTTTATATTGGGGGAGTTAATTGAATAAGTATAAGTTGAACAGTAGAAGAGTTTTGTATAAATTTTGGGGCACTTAACTTTGGTGTGCTAGGAGTAAGTGTGTACTGTGTAACTGACTTGTTAAATTGTTTTCATTTCTTTTTGGGTAGGATGTTAGTGTTTGTATAGATTATACCCCGTCTCCGATTCTTTCCTTACGGGTCTGATTCCTTGTATAGTTCTGGGATCAGAAAGGGCTTAGATTCATTTTTCTTCCTGTTGTATATATATTGCTAATTCTAGTTCAGCTTTTCAGTATTGTTTTGTTTTCTTTCTATACTTATTAGGATCCTGTCTTGTATAGTTATAGTTGTCACATCCCTATTTTAGTTGTTGTAGGTGTTTAGGATTTATTTTTGGCATTTTAACGGAACTTCCGGTGTTTTCTAGCCGAAGTGGGACTTAGTTGTTTTCTGTTGATTTCTTGTATTCTATTGTACCGATATTAGCTTAGAATTTTAGTTCTCTCGTTGTTGTGTTGTGATGTTGTTGTCGTTGTTTGTTATTTAGTATAGTGTTTCATTAATAATTTTTTAGTTGTTTTGTTTTGTTTTGTTTTCATTTCAAAACAAATTACTTATAAAATCTCACTTGTTGATAATTTGAATTTAAATATTGTTAGTTATAAATTGTTGCGTTTAGTATGGTTTTCTGATGCTTGCTTGTACTTAGACTGAATATAATCTAAACATTGTGTTCTTTTCTTTCATGGTATGTTAAACTTGTTATGGTATGTTAGACTTGAACTAGTTTTCATTTTGAAATAATTTTATTTTGTCAAACTTGAACTTGCATTGATTTCGAAATACTTTTCACCTGACAAACTTCGCTTGCTTCGATTTTAAATAATTTTCTTTTGACAAATTTGAATTTGCTTTTGATTTTTGTAATAATTCTGGCCTTGTGGAACTTGGGAAAATAATCTTTGACTTGTATAACTTAAAATTCTTCGTTGAATTGTCACTTGCATTTTCTTACTTTTAGTAATTTATTTTCTTTTGAATTCAACTGATCATGGCTTCTGCTGAGGAATATGATACTCTGTTTAACTCATTTTTGACTCAAGCCCAGAAGTTAGGTTTTGCTGACGAAAAGCTACAGCAGTACATTGAGCAGTGCTTTCAAAGACATGATAGGGCCAAAGAAAGAGAACAGGAAAAGGTTAAACAGGAAAGAGATGCTAAAAGGGAAGAACAGGAAAGAGAGGCAAAACGATTGCAGTTAGAACAGGAAAGAGAGGAAAAACGATTGCAGTTAGAACAAGATGCAAAAAAAATGCAGTTAGAACAGGATGCTAAAAGAGAGGAAAGAGAGGAAAGGAAATTGAAGATGGATTATCAGATGGAACTTGATAGACAAAGCCTTAAGCTAAAGGAAAAAGAAATTGAACTTCAGTTGAAACAAGCTGAATTGCAGAGCGAGACCACTATTCCTAGGACTCGGAGCTCTAATCCTTCGTTTCCAAAGTTGCCCCAACTACCTGTTTTCAAAGAGGACAGGGATGACATTGATTCTTTTTTGTACCGGTTTGAGGCGCATGCTAAAGCTCTCAATTACGATAGCAGTAAATGGGTTGTGTACATAACTGCATTGCTACAAGGCCCGGCTTTAGCTGTTTATCATTCTTTGTCTGCTGCCGGTGCAGTTTCATATGATGATCTTAAGCAAGAACTTCTTAAGAAATTTCAGTGCACTGCAGATGGATTCAGAGAAAAATTCAGATCAGTTAGGCCTGAAGTGGGGGAAAGTTTTGTAATTTTTTCAAAGCGTTTTTCTCACTTGTTGGAAAGATGGATCCAACTATCAGATTGTGAAAAGACTTTTGATGGACTATGGAATCTGATTTTGTGTGAGCAGTTTATTGCTTCTGTTTCGAGAGATCTCGCCGTGTTTTTGAAAGAAAGGAATTTGACAAAATTCGCGGCTTTGATAGACAGTGCTGAAGCATTTCGCATGGCTCACCCGGAAAAGAAATTGGCACGGAAGTCAGATGACTCAATTTTTGCATCCGCGTCTATTTCTCAGAATGTGCCCACTCAGAATAAATTTCGTGGGACGGGTCAAAGATGGAATAATTTCCGGGGTTCGGGATTTCGTGGCTCTCCGCGTGGAAACTACCAACCCGCAGGTCCTACTCCAAATAGGGGTTTTGCAAATCAGACCATGAATACCCAACAGGGTGCTCAAAACAATCAGGTTCCTCGTGGACGTGGTAATACGTATTCGAGACCTGGTTCTCGTTTCGCAGGTAGTCCTCCTCTCAACAGAAGACAGAATAGACAGGACATAGTTTGCTATTGTTGTGGGGGCGTAGGTCACATAGCTGCATGGTGTCCTTATGCTAGTGGCAATGGATACCCAGAGACTCATGATACTGAAAGTGGTTCGCAGAACTACCAGGACCCTCCAGTTAACACTCAGTCAGCTTTAGTCGCGGAAGTCATTTGCTCAGTTGGTGATGAAAACTGTGGTCAGCCCAAGCTAGTGTCAGGTACCGTAAATGGCCTCAAAGCAAGTGTACTCAGAGACACAGGTGCCACTATCTGTGGAGTTCGCAAGAGACTGGTTTCAGACGACCAGTACACTGGCAAAGAGTGTAAATGTTGGTCATTCGGTGGAAATATAGAGGAATTTCCGTTGGCCAAAGTGCCTGTTGACACTCCGTTTTTCTCTGGCACTGTGTTAATTATGTTGTGTCATTGATCAACCAGTGGCCGATTTGATTGTAGGGAATTTACCAGGTGTGTCCGACCCTTTTTCGGGTGCTTCCACACTTATCAAAGATCAAGGTCATACTCGTTATGTTACCACTAGTGCTCAAGACAAGAAACAAGGTATCCCACCGGTTCCTTTAGACAAGATGCCGACTCATTCAGACTCATTCAAACGGGTTACAGTTGATTTGGTAGGACCGATTTCTCCACCGTCTGAGGAAGGTCACAGATGCATACTCGGTATCATTGATATGGTAACACGTTACCCTGAAACTACTCCGCTTAAACACGTCAAAAACAAGATCTTAGAATCTTGCAAACTAGCTCAAGAATACATCAAAACAGTTGTAGCCAAAACCAGACATTATCATCAGTGTATTCCATAAAAGCTGTGGAAAATGATCATGCTTTGTGTATATTTCTGCTATTGTATATTTAATCCTGGAAATCTTTTGGAAGACTGTAAAATGATCTGTAATGTACCTTTTTGATTTTTGATTTTGCTGTATCAAGGTAACATGCTTGGACTTGAACTACATATCTTGTATGTCTATTGCGCTTTGGGTGATTTCTTAATACAATATGTTTGTGTTTAATATAAGTGCTAATGACCAGTTATATCTTTTCGCTTGTTTGTACAATTTAGGTGGACATAATTGTAGTAATTTTTTCTTTCTGATAAAATTCAGAAAACTCGGGCGTTTTCTTTTTGCAGGAAGGGGGTATTGTCACGGACCGGGTTTATACTAGTCCGGTGACTTTTTGTGTGTTGTAGTATCTTCCTGTGTGAAGATATAAATTATAATATTTTTATTGATTACTAATTTTTGATTGGCTGAGCTAGTCATGTGACGGTTCACCAATTACATGTATTCAAAAAAATGTTTGCATTCTTCTTTTGTATGTACCACGGAGTGGTTGTGTTTGTACTTCTGGCAGCTGCGTCTGCAGGTATATATTTATTGGTTTATCATTGAAATATTGTATTATGAAACGTAAGAATATTTAACCATGATTATATTCTACTTATTGTGGAATAGGAATTAATAATAGATAATTTTGATATTAGTATGAAGGATGGATAAGGGGGGTGATGGAGATGGTGGATCGTTGTATATTTTTGAGTAACGAATTGAAATTGGATTAGTATTTGATTTGTGGTTGAAACCTCAACTTGCAATGTATAGTATTTTATTTATTTTTGTGAATGAAAGTAATTAGCGGCAAGAATGTAATAATAAGTTGTTATAATTAGAGTTACAATTTTTTGCGTATGTGTGAACTGTGTTCGACACATATGAGATTTGAATTATTGTATTGCTGGTCTGGTCCTGTCGCAGAGAGAGAAAGGTATATGTGGTAATACAGAAAGTCTATGTATCAAGATATTTAGTGGGGGAAAACTTGTATGTTTTCAGAAGTCTCCGGCTGAGGGGCCTCGAGGCGAAAGAGAAGGAGAAGAAAGAAGAAGAAAGCAGAGAAGGAGAAGAAGGAAGAAGAAAGAAGGAGAGAAGAAGAAGAAGAAGAAGAAGAAGAAGAAGAAGAAGAAGAAGAAGAAGAAGAAGAAGAAGAAGAAAAGAAGGAGAAGAAGACGAAGACGAGAAGAGGAAGAAGAAGAAGAAGAAGAAGAAGAAGAAGAAGAAGAAGAAGAAGAAGAAGAAGAAGAGAAGGAGAAGAAGACGAAGACGAGAAGAAGAAGAAGAAGTCGTGAAGAAGAAGGGGTGGAAGTATCGAGAAGGGGCCAGAGAAGAAGCCAAAGAAGAAGACGAAGAAGAAGACGAGAGAAGCAACCACTGCTACATCAGCAGCAGCAGCAACCACTGCTACATCAGCAGCAGCAGCAACCACTGCTACATCATCAGCAGCAGCAACCACTGCTACATCATCATCAGCAGCAACCACTGCTACATCAGCAGCAGTAGCAACCATTGCTACCTCAGCAGCAGCAGCAACAGCGGCCACAACAGCAGCAGCGACAGCGACGATAGAGAGGGGAGAGAACCCAGGATAGATAGATAGAAAGGCCAAGGATAAGGAGAAGGAAGATAGTGTATAGATATAGACAGAGACAGAGGATTAAAAGGAAAACAAAAGACAGACAGCGAATTCTGTCCTCCATGAGACTCTTGGTAACTCTCTCTGTCGACGGTGACCAGATCGATATTGGTGTTTATTGAGACTGGTGATACTTGGATTATCTTACCGGGATTTTTGTGGTGGTTTTTGGTGATTGTGACTTTATTCGTGGATGATCTAACTGAGACTTGTGTGTGTGTTTTGTGAATGATAAGATTCGCGGATTATTTCTACATAGTACGTGAGTACAAAGTTATACATATATATTCTCCATATTATTGATTGAATTGTATGTACTTATGTGAACTTTGTTGATTATTGTTTATTTTCTAGTAATAGAAAGGGGGTGTGACGACAAAAGAATTCTTGAGAGTTAGGGAGTGTGAGACGGGAGAACACGCAGAATATTCACGCACGCATACACGCAGTTTCTTGATATAACCCCTTTCGTTACATGATAAAATCGACTAAGTATATCTGAGCTAACAGAAAAACTATCGAGATGGCGGAGAAGATGCACTCTCTCTGTCCACGTTTTACAGGACAGTCTGTGTTACAGTCTGTGTTTACATTACATTTCAGTTTGTTATAAAATATAGTACCCAAAGAGTTAAAACTCTAGAATTTCTACAGGCTTATTTAAACATTTATAGCAAGTAAAGATAATGAGTTGAATATAGATTAACGTCCCCGGACACATAAGCGTATAGGTATATACCAGATAAAATAATATGATAGCAGGGGCATGCTGAACTTATCAAAGTAGGAAAGTAGCATGCAAACTTACTTCTTTTGTTTATCAGCATGAGATCAGCTTGACTGTTTTAAAGTAGTATATATTTTAATAAAACAAACTACTTTTATTTATTTATTAATTTATTTATTTAAATTACGCAAAACAAAGAAAAGTTTAAAATAAAAGAGCTTTTGCATCGACTGTAGACCTTGCCGACACAGTTGTTTATTGAACGCGTATTACCTCCCTTGACATAGAAACAGGACTACCGCTAGGATCGCTGTTTTACATGTAAACTCTGTTGAAGTGGGCCTCATGGCATGTCTTTATATATCAAGGTCTTTGCTAGAACTGATGGGTCTCCATTTGGTGTATGGTCAAACTTCAGTCTAGTGCACTTTGCTGTATAAATTTACTCTTTGCTGTATTTACTCTCTTCAAGTGGAGCCGGAAAGACATCATCACGAGATCGTGGTCACTTCCGCAGACCTGCTTACCTCAAAATTTTTTTGTCAGTACTCCAGGCACTTCAAAACCAGATTTTGGAAATCATGACCAGATTTTGACTTTCGGTATTTATATAAACTGTCGTTATTTTACGTGAACCAAAATAATGATAATAAATAAATAAAAATATAGAACTGTGTAAACTTATTGTCATTATTCATCTTAATTTGCTCTTAGCTAAATTTTCATATATTATTACACACGTAAAATAAATCAAGAAACGGTACACTGTTCAATATTTATTGTTTAAAAATTAGGGTGCTTAATTGAAAAACAATGCAAAAGTGTTAGGCCACCACATCAACATAATATGTGATAATGATCTACTTGTATTTAAAAAAAACAACAACATGCATGTATGCACTTTTCAGTTGCTGCAGTTCTTTTTTTGTGAAAGAGCTTTCAGGTCTGAATATACCTACCATCAGTGAGTCAACAGCATCTTTGCCCATACTGGACCTACTGTCAGTGGACGTTTTACGTACGCAACTAAACACCCTCTCACAAGCAGCACTGTTGTGTGGGATGGTGCAGAGTCCCAGCATGAACTGGCACAGTTGCAAAAGCTAAGGGTGTTTTTGCTGACCTGCACCCAAAATTCGTCCACCTGCATAGCTGGGCCCACCAATCCCTTGACATCAGTTGACTGATATTCGGAGAATTGCTCCTGATTTGTTCAGATGTTGTATTTGGTGGAAAGAGTGCAGGGAATCGCTTCACAAAAAGCGTAGATCTTGGGAAGATGCAGTCAACTGAACTGAAGGACATATGATTCTGCAGTGCTGGAGCAAAGGGTCAGTGAGGGGCAGTTTCAGGAGAAGATAGCTGCAAGTTTCCTCAAAGTATGCTTAGCACTGAAGCATAGAACTTTGCAATACGTTCAGATTTTAGGTTGTAGTCTTTGGGACTGTCAAGCATTTTCCTTGCCTGATCACCAACCAGCAGGTCTTCATCAGCTACCAAACAAGGCCAATTTTTTTAATAAGAAACCAGAAATGTCTGTTTTCGTTTCACACAAACACGCTTGAATGAACTCGCCACCTCAACATCTGAATCATCATCTGTTGTTTCATGAATTCTTTTCTCCATGACAATGAAATATTTGCAGAGTATACACTTGAAAAACACAATGCTATCCAATGAGTTATAGTTTTCTGGCGCAATTTGTTTAGCTTCCGCTTCCGGTTTAGTGTACTTTTTACCAAAATTTGTAAAAAAATAAACAAAAAATTTTTTTTGGTCGATTTTTGTATTTTTTAAAAAGAGATTGTAACAGCGTACTCGAGGTCAAAATATCGGGACAATACGGTGAAATACGGACGGGTAAGCAGGTCTGCTTCCGATGTCTGCTCCTGGAAAAGTGTGTGTCCTGCCAATGTTGATGCTTGATCTTAAGCGTTTCTTGACCATGATGTAGTCTATCTGGTTGTGATGCTCCCCGCCGGGACTGTGCCATGTCCATCGTCTGGAGTTTTGTGGAGACCAAGCGTGTTTGCCAGTACCAGATTGTTGTATCTGGCAAACTCCAAGAGTTTCAGACCCCTGTCATTTGTCTCATTGTTGCAGTGGTGTCCACATGTGTCTCCCCAGTTGTGGTGCGCATCTTGGCCAACCTTGGCATTCCAGTCGCCTTGCACTATGACTATGTCCTTCTTCGGCACTTGGTCAAGGACCGCCTGTAGATTTTGATAAAAATCCTCCACTTCGCTGTCGTCCTAGACTGATGTTGGGCCATAGGCCTGGATGATGGTGATGTTGAAAGGGGCTGCTCTCAGACGGATGGTAATGAGTCTACTGGAGACTGAGCGGCAACCCATGACAGTGGCTAGAATGTTCTTGTGGATCAAGAATCCAACTCCGTGTTCATGCCTGTCATCTCTACCGCTGAAATAGAGCTTGTGGCCTTTGTCGGTCGTTGTTTCACCTAGGCCTTTCCAGAGCAGTTCATTGATTCCTAAAACGTTCCATCGATAGTGGTCCAGCTCGTGGGCCAGTTCTTCTAATTTTCCTTCCGCAGTTAGGGTCCTGACATTCCAAAGTCCTATGACGATGTTGTTTCTCGTGCGGATCTTGCTAAATTGTCCATCAGTAGCATACTTATCACCTCCGTCCTGGTGGCCAACGGAAGGCGCGGTCCTTGAGCCGGGCGACGACCGATCCGGTAAGGAATTAGTGGATAGTTTCATCATGTAGTGTGTCTTGGGCAAAAAGACCTGGCGGTGCCCAATCCTCTCCAGGTTGTTGGCCACAGCCGAAATCCACGAATACAGTGTTGCTCGCCTTGGGCCTGAGCACGTGGTCATTGAACCTGTAGTAACGTGAGGTTCCTCCGCCCTGGCCGGTGACTTCTGTGTAGAAGACTTTCGCCCAGTGATGCCGTGCTAACATCACCCTTGTTAGTCGCCTCTTATGACACACCGGGAAACGTTGGGTCTATTCTATTTAGTGCCCAAACCCACAGGGAAGTCAGCGGGACTGGACAACATACCCGCGGAACTGCTACAAGCAGGTGGAGAAGCAATGATTGATGCCCTCACCATTATCTGTAACAAGATCTGGCAGAGTGATGAGTGGTCTACACATGGATCCAGTCACTTGTCATCACTCTTCCCAAAAAAGGTAACCTTCAGGAGTGTGAAAATTACTGCACCATCAGCCTCATCAACCATCCCAAGAAGGTCCTCCTGAAAACAATACTCAACAGGTTGAAACCCCAAGCTGAACAAATCATAGCTGAAGAAGAACAAGCAGGATTCAGGGCAGGGCGAAGTACCACTGAACAGATTTTCAACCTCAGAATAATCTGTGAGAAATACCTACAGCACCAACAACATCTATATCATGTGTTCATAGACTTCAAGAAGGCGTTTGACCGAGTCTGGCATGCAGCTCTATGGGCAACAATGAAAGTGTACAACATCAGCCCTAAAATTATTGAAGTCATCAAAAGCCTGTATGACAAGGCTACCAGTGCAGTCCTCCATAACAGCGTCATCGGGAACTGGTTCAGAACAACAATCGGTGTGCGTCAAGGATGCCTACTCTCTCCAACACTCTTCAACATCTTCCTAGAGCGCATCATGTCTGATGCCATTGCAGATCACGAAGGCACAGTCAGGATAGGGGGTAGAGCAATCTCCAACCTTCGTTTTGCGGATGACATTGATGGATTGGCTGGAGAGGAACAAGAACTTGAACAGCTGGTAAAGAGGCTTGACGCCACCTCCAGAGCTTATGGAATGGAAATAAGTGCAGAGAAGACCAAAATGATGACCAACAACACCAATGGCATCAATACGGACATCAAAGTCCAAGGCCAATCCCTCAACACAGTGCACAGCTTTAAATATTTAGGAGCCATTGTCTCAGACAATGGGTCCCAACAGGAAGTCCTCTCCAGGATCGCACAAACAACTGCTGCCCTGACAAGGTTGAGGCCCATTAGGAAAGACAGGACCATCAGTCTACATTCTGCGCTCCCTTGTCTTCATATATGCTTGTGAATCATGGACCATCACAGCAGATCTACAACGAAGAATACAAAGCATGGAGATGAGGTGCTACAGAAGACTTCTGGGCATTTCCTATACCCAGTACATCACCAACGACGAAGTCCGACAGACCATCACACAAGCCATTGGACAACACGATGAACTGATAGTGGTGAAGAAACGGAAACTTCGATGGTATGGCCACGTCACCAGATCATCAGGCCTTGCAAAGACCATTCTGCAAGGCACAGTGCAAGGAGGTAGAAAAAGAGGGAGACCGAAAAAGAGATGGGAGGACAACATTCGAGAATGGACTTGTTTGACACTGAGCGAAGCCATCAGGGCTGCTGAGGACAGAGAAAGATGGAGTATGCTGGTTAAACGATCATCTGTGGTGCCCCTACGACCTACTATATATATCTTGTACATCACTGTATACAATTATATGTCTGCATTTTATTTGTTTTGTTTTTGTTGTTTTTTTAAACATCTGGAAATACTGTGAAATTGTTTGGAATCAGAACTAGCTACATGTCAACCTGTGGGTTGGTTGGTCGGACACCATTACCTACAACAACCACTGAATGGATTTTGACCAAACATAACCTAGGCTAGGTGGCCTGCCTCCTTGCACCATCATATTTGCAGTGGTGTTCCTAGGATTAGAGGGCAATAGGACAAAATGTCCTAAATCATAAAACTAATCGGAAATCATGTCCTGACTACATAAAAGCAATAGGACATTCAGATTTTGACCAACCATAACCCAGGCTAGGTGGCCTGCCTCCTTGCACCATCATTTGCTCTACCACAAAGATCAAGGCCACTGCAGTCATTTTGTAGCTAAACACATTTCGCTCAACAGTCAATATCTCAAAAACGGCTGAAACGATTTTGCTGAGTTTAATTATTCTGTTACTTTACTGACCTGTATCTGCACACTTACTGTCCATGTTGGATTCCTACTCAGCAAACTGCCGCACTATGGATTGTATAATTTGTATGGTAAAACTGGTCATGTTCACCTTCATCAAGTTCAGCACCAATAAATGTCTCTGCAACGACAACACACACAAAATAATTAGCTCTCTAGCAATAACACGCCTCAATCATAATTTGTATAGATCTATGTGACACTAACACCCCTCAATATCTATATTCAGCACTAACACACCCAAAATCAACTATGTAGCAATATCACACCGCAATCATGTCTATGTAGCACTACCACACCCAAAATCAACTATGTAGCAATATCACACCGCAATCATCTCTATGCAGCACTAACACACCTGAAATGACAAATATTTGTTTGTAAAATTAACAGTATATTAACACTTAAAATAATTACCTCGGTTAAAATAACGCTCCTCAAACACCTCTTTGCAAAAACAGCACACCTCAAACATCTTCTTGTTATTGTAACAATTGTTAAACATACACCTCAAACATCTCATTGTAACAATTGTTAAACATACACCTCACAATTCAACTTCCTGTACCCACCCCCAACTTCCTGGCAGTCCTCAGACTAACTTGAGAACGATTTGCTACTCTAGACTTCAGTACTTGATCAAGTTGATGGAAACCTGGTCAACATTGGAGTAGGAGCATTCTCCACGTGCTCTGCAGTGTAACATTCAGCAAGATCACTGGTGAAACATCATATCCCTTAATTCATCAAGGCAACGTACTACTTGTTACCGCTTCTTGCCTGGGATGCTGCACACCACATGTTTGTATAGTGTCCTGCCTGCAGTCCAAGTCAAGACTGCTATTCCGCGAACAAACTCGTCATTGCAGCAAACTTCTAGACACCGTTTCCTCTACCACACGTAGTTATGTAATTGTTGCTAATTACACAAAGTATTATGCAAAATTTGAATTAACAAGAAGAAAACTCCCTGTTGCTATTAAAACAAAAACAAGAAAATAAAAGGAAAAAAAAGGAATGAAAACGCGGCACCATCAGAACTAAATGGACCAACTTCCGCTTTCGGAATTGAAGTTGACGCTAGGATAAAATAAGTCATGTGATTGGCTGTTTGGAATATTTGTAACCAATGAAAGCGTGCGACATTTATAAACTGGTATCAATATTTATTTCTCTCCCCCCCCCCCCCCACCCTCTCCCCCCCAACCCTCTCCCCCACGGGACATAACTCCCATAATTAGTTTGAGTGATAAGACACCGGAAATGTATAGAGTATTTCCTCCTGATTCACTTTAAATAACTCTTGCTTTCTACACTTTCACGAAGGCAACATTTGGTAGTGAGTACTCTCCCCTATATTCAAGGCTTTTTTTTTCCCCCCGCAAGGTTCATCATTAGAATTTTTGTTACGTAAAACCTGCAATTGTTTTAATTAAATTAAATTATGTATGGGTGTATTCTTTGTTTAGCTGTGCGCGTGCGTATTTGTGCGCATGTTGTGTGAGTTTGTGACGGTTTTTTTAAAATTTATTACTGAAATCCATTTTATTGTATGTTTTAGTACATGTATTGATTGCTTAATTTACTTATTGCACTCCGAGCACAATTTCGTCTCACAAATTGACAAAAGAAAAGAAAAATTAATAGAAAGAAAGAAAAAAAGAAAGAAAGAAAGAAAGAACAAGATGACAAACCTTTCAATGTGGATTTCCAGACAATTTAAGTAGCCGAAAAATTAGCATTTCTAAAAGTATTAATTTTCTTGTCAGTGTCGTGACACGACGTTATCCTAACATTTTTAATATGGATACCCTAGACATGGAAGTTAGTGGAACAAGAAATTTGGATATAACATAAAGTAAAAAAAAAAAAAATTCATGTATATCTTAATGGAGCCGATTCTCTTCGGGTAGATGGAAAAATGGATTTCGTTGGCTTGTCAGTCTACAGGTGTATGTCGTATTAATTTTTTTTAAGCGCTGTGTCGTGCTCCTATCCAGTCCTATCCCATAACTCGGAGGTCGTAGGGGCACCACAAATGATCGTTTAACCAGCGTACTCCATCTTTCCCTGTCCTTAGCAAACCTGATTGTTTCGCTCAGTGTCAAACCAGTCCATTCTCGAATGTTGTCCTCCCACCTCTTTTTCGGTCTCCCTCTTCTTCTACCTCCTTGCAGGATAGTCTTTGCAAGACCTGATGATCTGGTGACGTGGCCATACCATCGAAGTTTACGTTTTTTAACCACTGTTAGCAGGACATCGTGTTGTCCAATGGCTTGTGTGATGGTCTGTCGGACTTCGCCGTTGGTGATGTGCTGGATATAGGAAATGCCCAGAAGTCTTCTGTAGCACCTCATCTCCATGCTTTGTATTCTTCGTTGGAGATCTGCTGTGAGGGTCCAAGTTTCGCAAGCATATAGGAAGATGGAGATGACAAGGGAGCGCAGCAGCCTTACCTTGGAACAGGGTTAATAATTGCAAATACTTCCTTGCTCACCCATGCAGTGATGATGTTGTTGATGTTTGCCACCCAAAATCTCCCCCTCCCCCCTCATCCCTCCCTCAGTACAGCGATTTGTTACCAATAACAAGAAAAAAAATTAATTAAGGCTGTTTGATTATTGCTTGCTATTTGTTAACATTAATTATTTTGTCATTTGTTTATAAAAATAGCACCTAAAATACAGGGTTGTACTAGGGGGGTCCGGAAAAATTTGAAATTAATGGTTAAAATCTGTGCAATCTGGTGCATTTTGGGCATTATTTTAAGGACTGAAAATAGTATTGTTTTGTGCTAAAAGTCCTCTTTAAGTTTAGTCTCCCCCCCCCCCCACACACACACACAAACACCCCTCTGCAAACTCTGATGATACAATTTACAATAGCAGAACATCTTGCATAAAGGCTTATACAAAGACAAAGTTACTGCAAATAAAACAAGAAATAGTCACTCACATCAGTTTTATTCAAAACTGACCTGATGCATGTACAAGTTTGGTCACACACCAAAAAAACAAAAAAACAACAACACTAATTTGGAGGTACATGAAACTGTGTGGTGAGTGAGAATTAGTTTTATTTTTTTCTCTTCTTTCTTCTCCTTTTTTTTTTTGACCGCCAGGGGTGTGTGCACGTGCACAAGTGGCACAAGAACAAGATCCGCCCCTGATGTTATACAATTTATTCTATGCGTATAGAATTCATTCTATGTCATGCAATTTATTTTATGTTAAAGAATTCATTCTATGTTATAGAATGAATTCTATGCACATAGAATAAATTCTATGTGTTACGTTGAAACGCGAACGAAAGTATGTCGGAAGCGCGCACGATAGATCTAATCGTTTCGTTTTGCAAAGTATTCAATAATGGAGTTTATTTACCTTTGATTTGAGTTTGCATTGTTGTTAGGAGAGGCTTTGTATAACGTTGATGATTTGCGTTAGTCGATATTGTCGGAGAATTTTCGGGATCTGCATGTTTATTACTGTCGATAGAAATTTCCGGATGGATATCGAAGGTCGTGAATGTTCCCGGAAGTAGAGGAAATGTGTATGACGTAAGCCAGTGATGACGATCTTTAGTTCGATTGGTGGCAGTGCGTCATTTCTACCGTGTACCAAATTGTTCGAGAAGAGAGAGAGGTTATTTAATCGTGTGCCGAGTTGCTGTTGAGAGATTGTTGTTGATAGTGAAGCTGAAGAGTTGCTGTGAAAGTTGTTGAGTTGAGTTGAGAATTGTATGCAGTTGTTGATGTGTGCTGAATAAAAAGTGGAAAACTTCATACGTCGACTTTGTGACTTGTATGCTGCTTGAGCGGGTTGCGTGAATAAACGAATCTGAGCTACACTCATCAGTATTTCAGCATTGGGGCTGAATCATCACTGATAGAAAAACACCAACATCAAACAGAGTGTAACATTTTGGGGGTCAAGCCGCGATTCACGCCATAGCCAAGGGTTCAACTGCTACAACAAGCGAGTCAACGTTACGAGAGGCAGTCATCGAGGGTAGCCGCCAACGAGTTGCGTCTAGAGGGGCCAACATACTGGGACTACATCATCGATAGGTTCGGGTTGACTGCAAGGGCGTGTAGTCGCTGAAGAGTTGCTTCGTGAGCGAACAACAGATCGGGACTACGTGGCTACCGTAAGACTACGTCGAGGGACAGTCTCGGAGCTACATCGCCAGTGTTACAGCGAGCGTCGAGCGGACGTCGCGTCTACTTCAGCACAGGAGCGTGTACATCAACACCAGCGTGGTGCAGCGTCGCATACGACGAGGACAGCGGGGCCTGCGTCAGCGAAAGCGACTAGTGGCAAGCATCAGCGCTACTGCAGAAAGCGTGCTGTTCTAGAACAGTCTAGAAAGGTACAGCACAGTCAAGAACTTTCCAGAAAAAAGAACTCTACAGTCAAGAACTTTCTAGAAAAAGAACTTTCCAGAAAAGAACTTTCCAGAAGCATCAAGATGGCTGACTTCTGGCAGAGAGGGGTTGAACTAAATCTAAAAGGCAAACAGCTGACGGAGTACGTCAAGTCTCAAGAGAGAATATGGCGCGAAGAAAGAGAAAGAGAATTAGAAGAGAAGCGTCTAGAAAAGGAAGAGCAGCGTCGCCGCGAAGAACGAGAATTAGAAGAGAAGCGTCTAGAAAAAGAAGAGCAGCGTCGCCGAGAAGAAAGAGAAGAGCGGCGTCAAGAAAGAGAAGAGCAGCGGCAAGAAAGAGAAGCTGAGCGTCAGCACCAAATAGAGTTGGCGCGTATCCAAAACAATCAGCATGCGCCACAAGTTATCAGTGACCATACGGCTCCAAAATTGCCAGCTTTCGTCGACGGGAAGGACCAGATTGACAGTTATCTGGCGAGATTCGAAAGGTTCGCTGAAAGCTCTAACTGGCAACCTCAAGACTGGGCAATTCGACTGAGTGCACTTCTGACGGGGCAAGCTCTCGAAGTTTACACCAGACTGTCGAACGATGACGCCAAAAACTACGACGTCTTGAAAGAGGCCCTGTTGCAGTGCTACAACTTTACAGAGAAGGGCTACCGTAAACGTTTCCGTGAATGCCGGCCTAAGTCAGACGAGACGCCAAAGCAGTTTGTGGAGCGCCTGTCGTCATATCTACACAAGTGGGTGGAGTTATCAGGCGAAATGAAGTCTTACGACAGTCTCCATGACCTGATCGTGAAGGAACAATTTCTCAATGCCTGTCACAAGGATATCTTATCGCTCATGGGAAAATCCTGGGGCCACCCAGCGCGACGAAACATTTTCAGAAGACTGGAAACCATGGGAACCAGATCCAAGGGAGCCAGACGAGCCAGAGACAGACGGACTCCACGCCTCCTCCCAGGGAAGGGCACTCAAGAGGCTGTTTCATCTGCAACGCTACAGACCACAGAGCTGCCAGCTGCCCTCAAAGCAGAAATAGAACATGCCTGTTTCCAAGGGACGCGTCGGAAATCATGAAGTGACTGTTTTAAGAGACTCTGGTTGCAGTGGGGTCATCGTCAGAGAAGACCTAATCGCTAAAGAACAGTTCACTGGCGATTCAAAATGGACACTTATGGCCGACAGCAAATGTGTGAAAGCGCCAGTTGCGAAGATTCATGTCAACACCCCTTTCTACATAGGCGAAGTCGAAGCGGTTTGCCTGAAGAAGCTGCTGTATGATTTGATGATCGGGAATATCGACGGCGCGAGACGACCCGACGACCCCGATCCAGAGTGGAGTCCTGCCTCAACCCAACGCGTCGAAGTTGTGGAGGAGGATCCATTGCCATTTCCCGATGGAGACCTTACAGAGCTGCTACGGGATAATGTGGCTACTCCGGCTCAGCCCTGCCGACCAGAGATCGTCGGTGCTGTTACTACCAGGGCCCAGGCCAAGAGAGACAAGACGTCTACACCACTGAAGGTCGCCGACAACTCTAAAGCTGCCATCGTGGACAGAGATAAGCTGATCCAGCTCCAGGAAGCTGACAGTACTTTAAACAAGTACAGGAACCGCCAAGACCACGTGACAAAGGGCAGTGGCACGGTCTATTTTGAGGTGAAGGCCAAGATCCTGTATCGAATCTTCCAGCACCCGAGGGTCAACGGAGGGAAACCACTACGTCAAGTCTTGGTACCGTTACCCCTAAGGCGCCAGGTGATGGAAGTAGCGCATGACTCAATCATGGGAGGTCACCTGGGTATCAAGAAGACGTCGGATAGAATCCAGGCGGTATTCTACTGGCCAGGACTTCATGCGGACGTCAGCCGTTTCTGCCGATCATGTGACATTTGCCAGAAGACCATACCTCGAGGAAGGGTCCCGAAAGTGCCTATGCAGAGGATGCCTCTGATCGACCGACCTTTTGAAGAGGGTGGCCTTAGACTTAATCGGCGAAATAAGACCTCCGAGTGAAGAAGGTCATCGGTGGGTACTGACTTTAGTGGACTATGCGACTCGGTACCCAGAAGCAGTGCCTCTGAAGAAGATTGACACTGAAACTGTTGCAGAGGCGCTAGTGGACATGTTCAGTAGACTTGGAGTGCCTGAAGAGATCCTGACAGACCTCGGGACGCAGTTCGTCTCTGACTGCATGAAGGAGGTCAATAGACTGCTGAGCATCCGGCATTTGACTACGACACCCTACCATCCGATGTGCAACGGGCTTGTCGAGAAGTTCAATGCTACGCTGAAGTCCACCCTGAAGAAACTGTGCAGCGAGCAGCCCAGACAATGGCATCGCTATATCAACGCCTTACTTTTCGCCTACAGAGAAGTACCGCAGGAGTCCACCGGCTTTTCTCCGTTCGAGCTGCTGTACGGAAGAACCATCCGAGGGCCGATGCACATCCTAAAAGAACTGTGGACGAAAGAAGTAGACGCCCCAGAGGTGAAGAACAGCTACCAGTACGTGTTTGAGCTACGGGAGAAGCTTGAGCAGACTCTCGATATAGCCAGAAAAAACCTGAAGAAGTCCCAAGACTGTGGAAAGCACTACTATGATCGTAGGGCTGTGAGCAGGAAGTTTAAACCTGGCAACAAAGTGCTGGTGCTGCTACCTACCGATCATAATAAGTTGCTGATGCAGTGGAAAGGCCTGTACGAAGTGGAGACCGTGGTGGGAATCAACGACTACAAGGTGAAGGTCGGCCAGCATCCCAAGATATACCACGCCAACCTCCTTAAGCGGTACGTGGAAAGGCCATCAGAGATTGTGCATGCAGCAACAGCAGCTGAGATCGACAACAGCTTTGACAGCGAAGAACTGTTGGAACTGGGAGACTTCCACAGCAAAGAAGGCATCGATGATGTTAAGCTAGGACCGAGCTTGACGGAAGGTCAAAAGTTGGAGCTCAAGGACCTTATGGGCGAGTTTCCCCATAACTTCAATGATGTCCCAGGCTCTACGACTTTGGTCGAACATGAAGTCCACACCCAGACCTGGAAGGAGCATCTGCAGACCTTGAGGGAGCCGTTCCACCGTCCCGCAGAAGCCAACCTGACCGTGAGACCCAGCGAATGCATTCTGGGAGCTGACAACGTCGACTGCGTCGGACATCAGACGGAAGAAGGAGACAACGGAGGATGCACTGACTCCAGGAAAGCCCACGTGATCATCGTCTTTGACCCTGGGCCGATGACGACCGCAACTGACAAGGGCGTCGTCTCCTTGCGAACGAAAGAACATTGACTGTGTGGACGAACTAAGAATATTGGTAATGACAGACTTGAAAATGAAAAACGTTGACTGGGTAAATGATCTGTGAACATTGACAGTATCCAGAAATACTTGCAGATGAGAAACTTTGACTCTGTGTGAATGAACTGTGAACATTGACATTATCCAGGCAGATTTGAAGATAAAAACCATTGACTCTGTGTAGATAAGCTGAGCGCAATTACAGTATTCAGAAAGTCTTAAATTAGTTTCAATTGAGGACTTTGTTTGTGCATTACGTTTCAACGTTGTTGAAAGAAATTGGGTAAATTTCTTCTTGAGTGGGGGGTTATGTTACGTTGAAACGCGAACGAAAGTATGTCGGAAGCGCGAACGATAGATCTAATCGTTTCGTTTTGCAAAGTATTCAATAATGGAGTTTATTTACCTTTGATTTGAGTTTGCATTGTTGTTAGGAGAGGCTTTGTATAACGTTGATGATTTGCGTTAGTCAATATTGTCGGAGAATTTTCGGGATCTGCATGTTTATTACTGTCGATAGAAATTTCCCGATGGATATCGAAGGTCGTGAATGTTCCCGGAAGTAGAGGAAATGTGTATGACGTAAGCCAGTGATGACGATCTTTAGTTCGATTGGTGGCAGTGCGTCATTTCTACCGTGTACCAAATTGTTCGAGAAGAGAGAGAGGTTATTTAATCGTGTGCCGAGTTGCTGTTGAGAGATTGTTGTTGATAGTGAAGCTGAAGAGTTGCTGTGAAAGTTGTTGAGTTGAGTTGAGAATTGTATGCAGTTGTTGATGTGTGCTGAATAAAAAGTGGAAAACTTCATACGTCGACTTTGTGACTTGTATGCTGCTTGAGCGGGTTGCGTGAATAAACGAATCTGAGCTACACTCATCAGTATTTCAGCATTGGGGCTGAATCATCACTGATAGAAAAACACCAACATCAAACAGAGTGTAACACTATGTTATAGAATTCATTCTTTGTAATAGAATTCATTCTATGTTATAGAATATAATTCTATGCATACAAGTGCATTCTATAATATAGAACTTGTATTACATACATAGAATCTTATTCTATATTATAAAATGTTATTCTATACATAGAATTTTATTATGGACATAGAATTTTACACTATATTATAGAATGATATTCTATACAAAGAATTTTATTCTATGACTTACAATATTGTTTGTTTTTTTTTAATAAATGGAATTTCAACTAATGAATGCTTTTTGTGTGCATAGAATGCTTTCTATGTGCATAGAATTTATTCTATGTATAAAATGGTCACATAGAATAAATGGACACATGCATTGGCGCCCCATAATAGCTACCTGGCATAGCATTGCAGCTCAGGTAGAGCAACTTAACTAGTTTGTAAATAGGACCCTAGGATAGTGCAGTGTTAAACTAGGCTCTGTAGTAGAAAGAGGTCGAATCCAGTAGTCATCGCCTTTTTTCAGTTGAGGGAGCCTGTAACAAGAACCGAGATTTAAACACAGCACATTTGAAGATTTTGCCCTGTTTAGTCAGTTGTAACAATAAGGTTAATGTTACGCTGAAGCAGACGACAGAAGTTAATGATGTGTGCTACACTCTGCTATACGGACGATAGAGCAGTATAGTGACATCATCGCAGCTTACGTTAGAGCTCATCGAATTTACCGCCAATCGGGACAGAGAGAGATTAGGTATACCGGTTCTACCTGGTTCAGGCAGACAGCTTAGGAGAGTCATTCTGCATTCAAACTGCCTAGGGTACACAGCTACGCTCTAGCAAAAATCTCTCCATAGACCAGGAAAGCAGGACTTGTTGAAAACTCAATTCAACTAAGTTAGCCACGGCCTGACATTGTCAAAAAGGTAAATGAACATACGTTTGTTTCATCGCGATGTCTTGATATTATTGTTGAATTATGTTTGTGAAATTTGCCCTGATTAGAATTGAATTGTCAGTCCAACGTTGCGTGACCACGTGGCGAACACGACCGGCCGACGCCATGTTGTATACCTTACGGACCCACTGTTTTTTAACCTATATGTATGCTTGCAGACCAGTGGCTGTACCAGAGAATGTGTACAATAATAATTAATTCTCTATGTGTATAGTTAGCCATGATTTATATTTATCTATGTATAGGAAATTAGAGTGGAGATTCCAGTGGACCACGGAATTAGCAGAATGTTCGTCGCTTATATATATAGAGATGTGGAGCTAATCACTGAAGGCTACTTCGGCCATCAGTGAGACGCTCTGCACACACCTAAAATACAGGGTTGTGCAGAATTTCGTCTCATATGTTACAGAAGAGCAGGCATCGTATCGTGAGCCCAACCAGGCGAAAAAGACAAGAAAAAGTCTTCACTGAAAGTTGACCTGCAGCATCTGATCAAGCAATGAGCGAAGAGAGCCCACCAGTCTAGCAACAAGGAGAAGAACCCACAACAACACAGCTTATCAAGGAAGCAACCACAACACAGCTCTTCAGACACTGAGCTAAGTACACAGTACGCAGTGCACCAAACCTGTATCAAAGGACCACAGTAGTCCACTCTTCCAAAACTCTGACCCTTAGGGCAGAAAGCATCCAGTGCCCGATGATGTTACAGTAGCTGCATAGAACTATCAAGAAGCGAACCAGTCAAAAACATTTGAACTTTTAAGTTAGTATCGTACTAACAGATCGTGTATAGAGAAGAGGAAATAAATGTGTGATATTTACTGTTATCAAGTGGCTGGACTACTATGTTTCATAGCCGTGTGAGAGCTAGTGTGACAGTGATCTTTTACCATTTTTCTTTCTATCTCTGTACCCCAGCCTAAACACAGACCGAGATAAACAAATAAATGTATTAAGTAGAGTCACAGGGAGATTTACTAGCGATCCCCATCAACTTAAGACGAGTCGGTAATAGCATTCAATTGTGCAGAGCCCAGCAACAATAGACCCACCGTCACAGTTAACAGGTCATTCCCATCCAGATATCGCTATAATTGTTGATGTTATATTAAAGTCACCAGTTGTTGGATTGTTATAATTTTATTTTTAGTTGGTAGATTGTTATGATTTTACTATATTTTAGTTTTATTGTCTAATGTCATGCACCTAGAGTGTACAGACGTAAAATTAAAATACTGAACCAAGCTGAACTGGACTGACAGTTTAGGCCCCATGGAATGAAAGTTTAGACACCACGGAATGAAATTTAGACATCACGGAATACCATGGAATGAAAGTTCAGACACCGCGGAATGAAGTTCAGACACCATGGTATGAAAGACCCCTTGCAATGCAAGGATTAAGTTAGGCACCCTGAGCGTTAGACACATAACAGAGAGATCGCAAACACGTACACACAAGTGAATGGCAATCATCAGTAGGCATATTTCATAGTGCTGATAGACGGAAGGGGACTCTCGAGCGCAATATAATTACTTATTTTGGATTCACATGCGTTTGATCATGAGTGATAGAAAGACACACTCACACACGCGAACACTAACACAGAGAGAGAGAGAGAGAGAGAGAGAGAGAGAGAGAGAGAGAGAGAGAGAGAGAGAGAGAGAGAGAGAGAGAGAGAGAGAGAGAGCCTCGTGAAGGTCGATGGACACAATAACCTGTTGCCGGGCAAAGACCTAGTGGCACCAAGGTTCTTCCGAAGTTTAACAGATCACAAAGTCAAGTAAAAGGTAAAGGTAGTCCCACAGCCTTGTAGGGGAGCGTGATATTGGAGATCACACTTATCTTGGGCCAGCGTATAATGAGGGTGATGCCCTTCAATAATGGTACAGGACGCAGTCGATTGATTTATTGTTGCTTTAGGTCCAGCGGACTCTTCCGAGCCAAATCAGGACCGGACAACCCCCGATCCGCATAAAAGATCTGCCGAAACAACCCTAGTGGGCAAATTGAATGCCCTCCACCGGCCAGTCACTTTACAATAAAGACATCCCAACGCGGGGGACGGCTGAGGGTTGACCTCAACTACGCGAACACCCCGGTTACAAAAACAAAATAGAATACAATCATCATTATAAATCATCAACAAAACACATACATATAAAATGCCTATAGTGCGAAATAATACAATCATAGGAAGCCCTAGTGACCACCCGGCAGAAAGCGTCCAACACTCCCAAGCTGATCCAACAGACCTCATACACAAACAAGGAGTCTTGTCCAGGAAGAGTTTTCAAGAAAAAAGGTAGGTCATTGATCTAGCGAAGAAGAAGAAAGTATAGCAGAGTGATAGGACAGATCAGGAATGGGAAAGAGCAAATGATGAAGATAGCGACAGTGGGAATTTAAAGCACTAAATTTCCAGAAAGTGGGGATACTATTTATACTGAAACCCCCGGCACTCCAACGGGGGGAACTGTTGCCGCAGTAAATTAGTCATGCCTACAAAGGCAAGACAGGTTTTCAACTGGGGCTTTCACTGTTCCCTTTATAGGTTAGAACAATCTACAGTGACAAGATTGCTCATGACCCCAAGGGGTCAGGACGCAGTCAATATAAAAAATTTCAAAAATAAAAATTCGAGTTTCTTTCCGTCTTTTAATAGCGATCTCCCTGCCTTTACACCACCTGTTTGAGTGTTGGATGTGTATTTGGTGTGTGTGAGGGTGGATGAGACAGGTGAGCGTGTATGTTGGTATAGATCACCGCGCTTTGAGCCTGATTGATTTTGGGGAAAGGCGCGTATATAGCATCCTGTATTATTATTATTATTATTATTATCTCTCTCCCTCGCTGCTTTACCTTCCCCACCCTCAAGAAAGTAGGTACTCAATCACAGTTGAGGCAACTGGGGACGTTGTTATTTGTCGCTTCACGTTGCTGTCACCCATCCAAGTGTTAACCGCACTGGACGGTGCTTAACTTGCGACACAATAGCGAGTGCTCCAACTACTGCGCTATCTGACACCCCGACACATCCGACATCCGACAAAGTCAAGTCCAACTGTAAAATGCAATGTCCCAAGGACACACAGTCCAGAGTAACAGGTCCTTTTAAAATTAACAATCACTATTGTTCTACAAGGATAAAACGCTATAACAAAAATAACCTCCTTTAATATAAATCGATCCATTCGTTGGCTTATGCACCTATTGATAACAACAATGTTGATTTTAATGATAGCTCCGCAGCAAAAGCGCCTCGGGCGGCTTGATTAATTTCCTGTATCAGCCAGCGCCTTGAGCAGCTCTAGAGCTAAAAAAAAAAAGCGCGATATAAGAACGATTTATTTACAAAGTTCAAAATAAATCGCCGCTGAATTAATTGTGTGGACAATTTTGCCCTAGTTACGATCTTGTGAATGACGTAGTCTTGGGTGTTTTGTGGCTGCAGACGTGAAAGGTCTTTGCACTGGTTATGACCTCGCGGAGAACATGAACTCTTTGTCGTGGGTACGACCTCGTTAAGTACATAAGGTCTTGGACCTGAGTTCAAAATCTCGAAAAGAAATGCGAGGTGACATAAGGAGAAAAAAGAAGAAGAAGAAGAATGGGGGAAGAGGGTGGGAAAGAAGAAGAAGAAGAAGAAGAAGAAGAACAACAACAACAACAACAACAACGACAACAACAACAATGACGACAACAACTGCTACTACAATAAAAGCAACAACAACAAATGTAATAAAATAATTTAGAATAATATCGTGATGCCCCTTTTGGGCCAGGATGTGGGCAAGGCATTCTGAACTATAATGTACACCTTTATAATTGTGTTGGAAAAGTGAGTTATAATCTGGTAGATCAAAAAAAAAAAAAGGAATAAAAAAACCAACAACTAAAAATGCTCATCGACGATGTTAGTCTAGCATGTATTATATAATGCAAGACTTAAGTTTTGACACCTAGCACAGAAATTTTAGCCACGTAACTGAGTGGTCGTAAACGCGTTATTACCAACGGATAATAAGTATATTCTAAAGTGCCGGTCGTCACAAGTGAGACTCAAAAGCAAAATAAATAATTCGTTTTTGGTTCACACGCATCTGATCATGAGTGAGAAAGAAAGCAATATCCACAAATACATTACATGACATAGTTAATGGTTTAGGTCCAGCGGAAAATACTAACACATACACACATGAATGAACATTGAGGTTTAACGTCTACACCCACCATTGGCGATATGGCAGACAGGAGTTACCATCCCAGGATAGAGAGGGTTGGGACCTAAATCAACACTGAACCGCCAGAGCAATCATACTGCAAATACTGACAGTGAAATTGGCCACATTTTTTCTTGTCCAGCACGGAATAGGAACCTGGTTCATCAGGTGTGCCAGGCGAACGCTCTCCCACTGATCCTACGGCTGTTGGACAAATCCAAACTGCTTTGGTTTCCTCAAGTGAAAGCTACTTTAAAATGACCCATTTTGACACGTCCCCGTGAAAGATCCCTTTAAAATGACCCATTGTGACCACGTCCCCGCCACAGATCCATTTAAAATGGTCCATTGTGACCACCTCCGCGCCACAGATCCCTTTAAAATGACCCATTGTGACCACCTCCCCGCCACAGATCCCTTTAACATGATCCATTGTGACCACCTCCCCGCCACAGATCCCTTTAAAATGCACAGTGAGTGTTGCCTCACTGAAAAAAAGCTTTTAACAAAACAACAACAAAAATCTTATTCCAAAGTAAAGTTGTTGTTTTTTTTTTAATCAATAAATAGTTCTTGTGGCTATTAATAGGTGCGGCCGCTCTACCGCTCTAGCACTAACAATGTCTACTAGACGGTCTTTTACAGTATTGATGTGCCGCTCTACCGCTCTAGCACTAACAATGTCTACTAGACGGTCTTTTACAGTATTGATGTGCCGCTCTACCGCTCTAGCACTAACAATGTCTACTAGACGGTCTTTTACAGTATTGATGTGCCGCTCTACCGCTCTAGCACTAACAATGTCTACTAGACGGTCTTTTACAGTATTGATGTGCCGCTCTACCGCTCTAGCACTAACAATGTCTACTAGACGGTCTTTTACAGTATTGATGTGCCGCTCTACCGCTCTAGCACTAACAATGTCTACTAGACGGTCTTTTACAGTATTGATGTGCCGCTCTACCGCTCTAGCACTAACAATGTCTACTAGACGGTCTTTTACAGTATTGATGTGCCGCTCTACAGCTCTAGCACTAACAATGTCTACTAGACGGTCTTTTACAGTATTGATGTGCCGCTAGCTACAGCTCTAGCACTAACAATGTCTACTAGACGGTATTTTACCGTATTGATGTGCCGTTCAACTTAGAGGAAATCAACCCCTGTCAGAACAGACAACCAGAATTCAAACTTTGGCTGTTGGTTTGAGCAACTAAAGCCCACTTTATCATCGTTTAATGTAAAAACAAAAACGTCAAATATTAGGAGAAATCTGTTTTGCCAAAAATACAAACATTCTTCAACTTGGGGCTTTTAAACTTTTATTTTTTGTTAACCAATCAGACTTTATGTTATGTTACTGTTTTTTGTACACACAATCATACCATAATGATGTCCATCCTAAGTATGGATTGATAGTAATAATCTACCAAACAGCTTTTTCACCAAGTTAGGACTTTGATTGAAGCGTGGTCTTCACCCAGGTTACAACCTCACAATTAGGTTCAAACCTTTGTCCTGGTTATGACTCGCGAATGACCTGACGTAGTCTTGCGTCTTTTGCCCAGGTGATGACCTAAAGACTTAAACGAGGTCATTACCTCAAGAATGTCAAGACTCCTTCACCCAGGTTTAATGCCACCTCGTGGTACGAACTCGCGAATGACGTGCGACCTGTGCCCAGGTTATGTGTCCTAGTGGATGGAGCGAGAGGTTTTTGTCCTGGTCGCGAACATGAACCTTTGTTCCTTGGTTATGACCTCGTATATGGCACAATGCCTTTGCCTTGGTTTCAACCTCTCGAACAAAAGTGCGAGGTAATAATTATAATAAACCACCCCAACAGGATTAACAATTAATGTGTATTTAATTTTTATTGTGTTTTAGGAGACGTGTTCTAAATGATGTAAATTTAGATGCTGGAGTGCGGGGGGGGGGGGGGGGGGGAGAGAGAGAGAGAGAGAGAGAGAGAGAGAGAGAGAGAGAGAGAGAGAGAGAGAGAGAGAGAGAGAGAGAGATTCGCAGAATGCGAAGTGACAGAGGTAGTTTTTCCATAGATTCTACATTAGTCCCCTCTAGAATCTATGGTTTTTCTGGACCAACAGATGGGAGATTTTAGAACAATGACTGTGACGTCATTTGTTTCTTGTTAGGCTACGTCACGTTTGTTCTTTCATGCGAATGTTTAGAACTACAAAGAGAGGGTGAAAATACCGAAATTCTGCTGGTGAAAATAGGTCTAGTCTACGATTACAGTTAAACCTAACACTAGCCATAAACTCTAAACCTAATCCTAATCCAAATTCTAACTAACTGTAATCCTAATGCTAAATATCAAAATTTGTCTTAAAATTTTATTCCGTATATTTTCGTAATAATACAATTATGAATGCGCAAAACGATGAGCGAATCGACGTACATGCTCTTAATATGACCCCCAGAATTTCGGATTTTCCCTGTTGAAAAGGGTGTGCAGCTTTCCGATCAGTTCCGGAAAATTGACGGTAAACTCTACATTTGGCCACGCTTACCTCCGTTTGATAAACAGGTCTAATTATCACAAAACTAACATATATTTATACATAACGCAAATCAGCCAATCAATTAATAATCAATCAGTCAAATCATTGGCTACAGCGACAACACTAGCGTGTCTGCACGCAACCAACTATAAACAAATCAACGCATTCCTAGTAATGAATATCAATTGGATTGCAAATCCATGTTCTTTCTAAACGTCATATTCAGACTCTCTCTCTCTCTCTCTCTCTCTCTCTCTCTCTCTCTCTCTCTCTCTCTCTCTCTCTCTCTCTCTCTCTCTCTCTCTCTCAACAGAATATCATCAGCAAACAACAACAGGAATAAATCAACCAAGTTAGGCAATAACTGACTAAAATAACCGTTTTTCGCAAAGGAGGGTTCTTGGGAAGGGCTGAAAAATGGCATCTCGATGGAAAGAATCTTGAAGTTGTAAACGAGTATAATTATCTCACAGGCGGCGGAAGCTGCTCAGGATTGGGGGGGGGGGGGGGGGGGCACACACACATTTTATTCACTGACATCAGGGCCGGACCTGGGAAAAGTCGAGGGGTGTGTGGGGGTGTGGGGGTTACAGATTCAGCGAAGGCGCGAAGCGCCGAGCCTTCTAGGGGGGTCCGGAGGCATGCTCCCCCGGAATTTTTTTTTTTCAAGGATGCAAAATGGTGCAATCTGGTGCAATCTGAACCTTGAAAAAGCCATTTGTGATGGTCTGGGTCTTTGAGCTTTTTGAACAATTGAACTAACAAACTCTGGGGTACAAAAATTATCCTCTGCCCCTCCCTTAAAAAAAACACACAAAAAACACGAATTGCAAGTTACGACAGCGACCTAAGTAACCTTCAGGCACTTACAAATTATAATGGTATTTGGGATGTGTGCATGATAATCAAAATGATACAGCACTGTTTCTTTACAGATTTGCCCCCTTGGTACGGAATTAAATATAATTAATACAGAACTTTAGACCGACCAGCGAAACGTGGTTCCAAGTGATCCCTTTCGTTTCCGGTTATGCAAACCGGAAATCCTTATGAACCTTTCTTTGTGCCTGGGGGTCTGAAACGGCAACATCTTTAGATAAAGACGACATTTTGTTCGTCCTTTATCCAGCGGAGGTAAATGCCATCGTAAATCTTTCATGTGCGGAGGTTGTTTTCCTCGAAAACTCACAAATCTTTAGATGTGGTTCCTAGCCTAACCTATCCTATCCAGCGTACTCCATCTTTCTCTGTCCTCGGCAACCCTGATGGCTTCACTCACTGTCAAACCAGTCCATTCTCGAATGTTGTCCTCCAACCTCTTTTTCGGTCTCCCTCTTCTTTTACCTCCTTGCACTGTGCCTTGCAGGATGGTCTTTGCAAGGCCTGATGACCTGGTGACGTGGCCATACCATCGGAGTTTCCGTTTCCGTTTCTTCACCACTGTGAGCAGGTCATCCTTTTATCCAATTTGGTTCATCATGGGCTAAAACAGACACTTTTCCCAACGAAAGTTTAGATGAAGTTTAGGATAGAGCATATGTAATTTTTTCTTCTCCTTTTTTCTGGAATACACAAATAAGGGAGCTTCTATGGCCCCATCTTGTGTTCATTACCTACGCCAGACTACTAACAAGCCCGTTTAGGCCTACGAATCTAGTAGTGTATAGCTCATCTAAACACCAATGGCTGTGCATGCAGAGTCATAAAAATACACCAGAAAAGTGATTTTTTTTTTTACATCTTTACCATGCCCATAGGACACACTTGAAACCTAGACATAATCCAAACTTCGGTTGAAAATCTCAATCGGAACCACAAACTCCTCCGCCATTTTGTATCTGAAAGCAAAAACAGCCAAAGGACAGCACCCTTTTTTTCGGAGCAAATAACACCTATTTTAATGAATCAATAACAACAGAAAACGGTGAGAGAATACAGCCAAAGCATTCATTTAAGCTTACGTTTATAGCAATTGACCCGACATATGCAAAAAATACCAAACACTAACATGAGAACCACGCATCGTCAAAATGATAAAAATTCGGCGTAATGCAAATGAGGTGGTCGTGACATTCCAGAAGCGCGAAAGGTATGACGCAGACCGAGGGTTTTCCTACAAAAAAGAACTAGGAACCAAGCTTCTGTCTTCCTATAGCTCCCTATTAACTCTGACACTAAGGCTTCACCATGTCCACATATGTTAAGTCCAGTTTCACGAAGTAAATTGGTCCCCCTCCCTCCCCCCCGCGGGGGTGCCGGGGTTTTTAGTATAAACAGTATCCCCACTTTCTGGAAATTTAGTGCTTTAAATTCCCACTGTCGCTGTCTTTCTTTTTTCTTCTTTCTCATTCCTACTTTATTCTATCAATCTACTATATTCTATCTTCTTATAATAATAATAATAATAATAATAATAATAATAATACAATACAATACAAGGTTATTGCTTTAGGTCCAGCGGACTCTTCCGAGCCAAATCAGGACCAGAGAGACGTTATCTTAAAATATTATAAAATGATTCAAGTCTTAAAAAACAAGCCTGTTACTCTTAAATACACAAACAAACTTTCACATGACGCCTCTTTAAGAGACTTCTTTAAAACTGATGTATTAAAAATATATTCTCTTTCTTCAATCAAATCACTAAATTCAGTCCTAATAAAATCCAAACTAAACAAAACATGTCGATACGATTTATATGCGATAAAACAAACCAACATCATGTAAAAATTGAAACAGATGTTGACCGTTACAAACTTTAAAAATCTCTTTGAAAGGTATGGAACCAAAATATGTTTCTCTTTCCTCTATCAGATCAGCACACTCAGACATAATAATAATAATAATAATAATAATAATAATAATAATAATAATAATAATACAGGATGCTATATACGCGCCTTTCCCCAAGGCTCAAAGCGCGGCGATCTATACCAACATACAGGCTCACTTGTCTCATCCACCCTCACACACACCAAATACACATCCATCACTCAAACAAGTGGTGTAAAGGCAGGGAGATCGCTATTAGAAGACGGAAAGAAGCTCGAATTTTTATTTTGAAAATGTTTATATTGACTGCGTCCTGTACCATTATTGAAGGGAGGGAGGAGACCGGAGTGCCCGGAGAAAACCCTCGGTGACCTCAATAGTCTCGTACCTAAGTCACATACGTTCGCCCCTTGCAGGAATCGAACCCGCGACCTTCGGCATAGGAAACCGGCGACTTATCCACTGCGCCACTGCTAGACCAATCACCTACCTTTTTTCTTGAAAACTCTTTTGAGACAAAACTCATCATTTGTGTGTGAGGTCTGTTGGATCAGCTTGGGAATATTGAACGCTTTCTGCCAGTGCCGGGTGGTCACTAGGGCTTCCTATGATGTTATTATTTAGCAATGTAGTCATTTTCTATGTATGTGTTTTGTTGATATTTTATTATGATGTTTGTATTCTATTTGGATTTTGTAAACGGGGTTCGATAAATTAGAGTATAGCCTCAGCGTCCCTTGCGTGGGATGCCTTTATTGTAAAGTGATCGGCTGGTGGAGTGCCTTCAGTGCTACCACTAAGTTTGTTTCGGCAGATCTTTTATGCGGATCAATGGTGAGTCCTCTTTCAGCCAAGTAGTGGTCTTGATTTTGTGGTCCTGATTCGGCTCTTTGCAGTCCGCTGGACCCTCTAAGCATTCGTGCATACACCACGAGTTTATAGAGTTAGTACGCAAGCGACGGCTGTTTACATAGGCACGTGGCGTATAATAATAATAATAATTTATTTTATAAAGCGCGATTCCAGACAACTGTCTGCTCAAAGCGCTCACACGCATGTACACACTCACACACTCGCAGGTTAACATTATAATCTTAAAATATCGAGTTTAAACAAAGGGTAAACTATGTATACTAAAAGAAAGATGTACATGTACAAGATTTAAACTTTAACACTAAGGCAAAACACAGGACAACAATTTTTAAAAAGTTAGGGCAAAATGAGTACAGTGGTTACAGATACAATATATAAATCACACAAGCTAAGAAATAATTGATTTTCACATGCGAGTCACAAAACCAAACCATAAACAGAATAGTAAAGAATACGTGATAAAACAAAATGACATTATACTAAATCGTATTGCACATAACATTGCATTGCACAAACACACACACATACACACACAAAGAATAAAATTACGGATTTAAACATCTTATAAAATATTACGTATTACATTTAAAAACAAAAATTAAAATAATGAAAATGGCAAAATTTAAAATGAAAGACTCCAGCGTAAGAAAATTATTTTTATAGCCTACACCTCGACCGACAGAACGACCCATGCCGAAAAATTGTTGAAATTCGAGACTGACGAAGGACAAGACGGGCAGCGTTGTTTTGGATGCGTTGAAGTCTGAGGAGCTTGTTTTCAGGAAGATCAGCGAGGAGGGAATTGCAGAAGTCAAGACGAGAGAGAATGAAGGCCACAGCAAGTTTGTTTGATAATTCCATTGAAAGATACTGTCTGATTTTGCCAATTCTACGAAGGTGGAAATTCAAGGTTTTGCACATGTTGTTGATGTGAATGTCCAAGGAAAGACATTCATCAATATGAACGCCAAGATTTCGAACTGATTTGAAAAATTCTATATTGTTGTTCATCAAGCTTAGGGAGTGTGTTGATAGCTGCTTAAGTTTACTACTTGTGCCAATGGCGATCACCTCGGTTTTATCATCATTCATTTGCAGTTTGTTTGTGCTCATCCAGTCAGCAACCGAGTTAATGCAACACGACAGGTCGGAAGCAAGTTCCGGGATATCGGCCGGAATAGCAGAGTTTTGTAGTTGAGTGTCATCGGCAAAGAAGTGGTAAAGGTGGTCAAAAGTCTTGATGATAGAGCTTAACGGTTGGGTGTACATAATGAAGAGTACAGGCCCAAGCACGGAACCCTGTGGCACATCATACTTCAAAGGAGAAGGAATAGACTGAGTATTGTTAACAAGGACAGACTGAGTTCGTTTAGAAAGGTATGAACGGAACCGTGCAAGAACCGTTCCAGTGCAACCAAAAACCGTCTCGAGGCGCTCGCACAGTATCGTGTGGTCAATGGTGTCAAACGCGGCCGAGAGGTCTAGCAACGCCAGAATGGACACGCGACCTCTATCCGCTGCATGAAGCAGGTCGTTGACCACACGTAGCAACGCGGTCTCGGTGCTGTGGCTCTTTCTATAGGTGGACTGGAACGGTTCCAACATGTTGTGAGTTTGCAGGTGAGGTAGAAGTTGAGAGAGCACGATGCGTTCGAGTACCTTGGACAGGAAAGGAAGATTGGAGACTGGGCGGTAGTTCTTTAGAATCTCGGGGTCGAGATTTGTATTTTTTCAAGAGCGGGATGACGAGAGCATGTTTAAAAGACGGAGGAATAGAACCAGAAGACAGAGAAGTGTTCATGATAGTGGTGATGGTAGGGAGAATTTCGTCCAGGCATTCATAAAACAGAGATGATGGGATAAGGTCAAGAGAACAAGACTTCTTGGGCATGCTGAAAATGGTCGTTTTTACCTGCGCCTCGGTCACTGGCTGGAAGGTACTTAGCGGTGTTCCCGAGAAGCCCAGCGAGTCAAAAGATCCATCAACGGGAGGACCAGAATCAAGACTTTGTCTGATGTCCTCGATCTTGCCGACGAAGAACTCGCTGAACACCCCGGGAAGACTTTCTGGAGGAATAGTGGCAGGAAGCACCCCGTTCGCAGCCACACCCATCAGCTCACTGCTGAGGCGGAAAAGTTCTCGCGAATTGGTAGCAGCGGCGATTCTATCACCGACGTATGTTGCCTTAGCGTCGCGAATCGCGCGGTTAACGAGGTTTCGGTGGTGTGCGTAGATCTGACGATGGACCGTCAGACCGGTCTCTTTCCACCTACGCTCAGCGCGACGGCGGTCGAGCTTTCCCTGCTTAATTGCAGGCGTCATCCACGGAGCACTCATGCGCTCCGAGACGCGTCGCGTGACAGACGGCGCGTGCTCGTCAAGGACCTGACGAAGACAGCGGCTGTACGAGTCGACCGTCACGCTGGCATCCGAATCAAGAGCTGCAAGGGAGTGAGACACGTCGGATTTAAACGCGACAATGTCGATTCTCTTCAAGTTCCGCGAAGTCACAACCTTGCTTTTAGTCGCTGGTTTGCGAACCGAGAGAGAGGTCAAGCGTGACACAGAAGTGATCCTATATGTCTCGGTCCTCCACAGTGAGGTCATTCACGACCGCGGAACAGTTGGTGGCAACCCAGTCGACGATGTGCTGACTCTTACGGGTGGGGGTGCAAACAAGCTGCTCCATGCCATGGCTCTCAAGCAGGTTGATCGTCCCCTTAACGTATGTGTCGTCCTGCCGGTCGAAATGCAAATTAAAATCCCCCAATACAAACATTCTGTCACGCGACATGTAAATATCAAGTAGGCCAGGAAATTCATCAACAAACATCTTGTCCGTCAGCCTATTTTTCTTAGTGTATGGTGGCCTGTAAATGCTGAGGAAAGTATATTGCTGGCCAGAAATGCAAAGTCGAACCTCACAAACCTGGAAAGTCCTGAAAATGATATCATCGGTACCACACAAGAGTGACACACAGTCTTTGAGAGTGTTTCTGTATAGGACTGCCAGACCACCACCACCGCCAGACATACGGGGAAACGACTTGAGCGTGTAACCCATGGGTGTCAGTTCGGCCGTCGTACTCTCATCCCCCACTGGCTTAAACCACGTCTCAGAGAGAAAGGCCAGGTCGTACAGGTCGTGCAGTTCGAGTGCCTTGTTACCGCATGACTGCGTGTTAAGACACAAGACCCTCAAGTAGTCTCTGGCATCTTGCGACGCCCTGTCGGACACGACTGATGGAGGCAGACAGCAGCGGGTTGGCTGGGAAGATAAGGATGGTGAGACAACAAGAGGCAGCGTCGTAGACGACAGAAGCGGTGTAGGACGATCAGAGACCACCAGAGGCGGCGGAGACAGCAGCGAAGGGGTGTACAAATCCACCAGCATGGATGAGGATGGCGGCCATGCAGCAGGGCAGCCCACGCGCAACATCGAAGTGCGCATCGCAACGTCAGCGCGGTCTAAAAGCCTAGACATTGACGGCAGTGCGGTAGTAGAGTAGTTCGGCGACAAGGTCGGCGGCTGTGGTGCAGCTGAGGAGTAATCCGCCAACACAGGCGGAGACGATGGCGTATGTCTTCGGTTTGCGTTGGTACTATATTTCCTTTGGTGACGAGACTCGGCTATATAAAGACTGGAGAACAGAAGGCTGTTCTCTTACCCTTTGCGCGAAAGTGTCGGGGACTCAAATTCTACTCTATGTAAGGCTTTTCTCGTATGCATCTGAGAGTGTGTGATTGGATAAAATAGAACTAGGATAAGGGTGTATTCGTGGAATGAAAGATAGACTGTGAACAAAGGGTGAATGCTTACTTTTGTGTGACTTGGAAATATTGTGTTACTTAGGCTTCCCATCAGCCATCCCAGCAAAGTCCTCCTGAAAATAATACTCAACAGGTTGAAATCCCAAGCTGAACAAATCATAGCTGAAGAACAAGCAGGATTCAGGGCAGGGCGAAGTACCACTGAACAGATTTTCAACCTCAGAATAATCTGTGAGAAATACCTACAGCAACCAACAACATCTATATCATGTATTCATAGACTTCAAGAAGGCGTTTGACCAAGTCTGGCATGCAGCTCTATGGGCAACAATGAAAGTGTACATCAGCCCTAACATTACTGAAGTCATCAAAAGCCTGTATGACAAGGCTACCAGTGCAGTCCTCCATAACAGCGTAATCGGGAACTGGTTCAGAACAACAATCGGTGTGCGTCAAGGATGCCTACTCTCTCCAACACTCTTCAACATCTTCCTAGAGCGCATCATGTCAGATGCCCTTGCAGATCACGAAGGCACAGTCAGCAAAGGGGGTAGAGCAATCTCCAATCTTCGTTTTGCGGATGACATTGATGGATTGGCTGGAGAGGAACAAGAACTTGAACAGCTGGTACAGAGGCTTGACACCACCTACAGAGCTTATGGAATGGAAATAAGTGCAGAGAAGACCAAAATGATGACCAACAACACCAATGGCATCAACATGGACATCAAAGTCCAAGGCCAATCCCTCAACACAGTGCATAGGTTTAAATATTTATTAGCCATTGTATCAGACAATGGGTCCCGACAGGAAGTCCTCTCCAGGATCGCACAAACAACTGCTGCACTGACAAGGTTGAAACCCATTTGGAAAGACAAGACCATCAGTCTACATCCCAAAGTAAGACTGCTGCGCTCCCTTGTCATCTCCATCTTCCTATATGCTTGCGAAGCATGGATCATCACAGCAGATCTACAACGAAGAATACAAAGCATGGAGATGAGGTGCTACAGAAGACTTCTGGGCATTTCCTATACCCAACACATCACCAACGACGAAGTCCGACAGACCATCACACAAGCCATTGGACAACACGATGACCTGTTCACAGTGGTGAAGAAACGGAAACTCCGATGGTATGGCCACGTCACCAGATCATCAGGCCTTGCAAAGACCATTCTGCAAGGCACAGTGCAAGGAGGTAGAAGAAGAGGGAGACCGAAAAAGAGGTAGGAGGACAACATTCGAGAATGGACTGGTTTGACACTGAGCGAAGCCATCAGGGTTGCTGAGGACATGGAAAGATGGAGTATGCTGGTTAAACGATCATCTGTGGTGCCCCTACGACCTCGAGTTATGGGACAGGATAGGATAGGGTAAGCTTCTTCTGTTTTTCACTGTGTTGATTCTGGATTCTGTTCATGACAGACATGGTAATTTGAATATTTATATTGTGTGATTTACTTGTTGGAAACATAATATTGAAACGTAATTGCTTCAGAGAGAGAGAGAGAGAGAGAGAGAGAGAGAGAGAGAGAGAGAGAGAGAGAGAGAGAGAGAGAGAGAGAGAGAGAACATCATATTATAATCCAGCTATTTATTATTTTATTACTTTAGGACATATAGTCTCCTAGAATTCCGTTTTCATTATTATTCTATTACTTGAGTGAGACAGAAGAAAAATTAGCAAAACGTATATTGGTGTTGTGTTCGAACTGTTGTGTTTTGTAGTACAGTACTACGTCTTCAGTGTTTCAAGTTTATCTCCCTGTCTCAACTTGTGTAATTGTATAAGAAAGGACTTGAAACTGTACAAACTAATAACAAGTTTGTAGGAATCTTCAGAGAATAAAGCTAATTAATATATAACACGCACAGGACGTTTATGACATCCAGCAGCTATACTTGGGTCATGACCCATGTAGATGACTTGTATGATCTGATGTTGCACACATTAGCTGCAAAGTTCGGTAAAAGTTTTTTTTTTAACCAGTCCTTGAGAGCTGTATCAAGACTAGGAATGAGTCATAGTTTTGGTCGCTATATAATTGTTTGATTCAGCATCGCGACTCTCTCGAATCCCGGATTGGTCAACGTGTGATCATATTATTTTCCCCTTTACCAACAACTGGCCCGCTGGTGTCAGTATAAATCGGTCCAGTAGTCACCTATATGCGAAAGTGTCGTGTGACTATAATCTACAAACAAACACAAACAAACAAACAAACATCGCGACTCACACTTGGCTGTACTCTTGTGTGAAGAGAACCTGTCTCTCTGCTGTGCGACAATTTTATTACTTGCAATTTTTTACATTCTCTTGCCTGTTGGATTGTTGTGGATTACTTGGTGCGAATATCCTCCCACCTGCACTGTGGTGACTGGACTATTGTGTGACCATTACGTACCTTTTTACATATTGTGAACTCCGTCGCCATTTTGTGCCGTGTGAACTCCGCCGCCATTTTGTGCAGTGGTGTGTTGTGCCGTTCTCTGCCGGCCCTGTCAGGGCCCGGCACGGTGGGTTTACCTGTTTGTGACCTGGTTATCTCGTCCTGCGTTACCTTTGGAGATATTGGACTGTATTTTAATACGTACCTTCTTACCTATTGTGAACTCCGCCGCCATTTTTGTGCCGTGTGAACTCCGCCGCCATCTTGTGCTGTGGTGTGTTGCGCCGCTTTCTGCCGGCCCTGTCAGGGCCCGGCACGGTGGATTTACCTGTTTGTGACTTGGATATCTCGACCTGCGCTACCTCTGGAGTTATTGGACTGTGTTTTAACTCTCTCTTTAGTGACATTTTATTATAGGTGACGTTTGTTCTTATCGCTGCTGCCTGTGCGTCACTACCGCCGTTGTGACTCGTGATACTGTGCTTGGATTTTTCCCTGACTCACGGTATTGTGTCTGGATTTACCTGGGTTGCCTCCCCTACCCTACGTGTGCCCTGTTGAGACTTCAGCCGTCTATAATTGGACTTATACGTGACTTTCTCGCTTGGGCCGAGAAAGGGTCAGGATCCTTGGTCTTCGGGGTCTACGCTCCTTGGTGACATTTGTGCTTCCATTGTGCTTCGTTTTGGTGGGATTTTTATTCCTAATCATCACTTGTGCATTTGGATATTTTACGTGCTTGAACACTTGTGGGACCTATATTGTCCTTGACTCTAGCCTTTTGTGTGACTTTGGACACCACCATCGAGTGTTTTATTCCACTTGGATATTATGTGGAGGTTATAATCTACATTTCTTATCGTCTGGCGGCACTAGTTGGCCGTATTTCATCACACCTTTTAATGACAGTCTCGCTGTGTCGTGCCTGACTTTTGGTGGTCATTTTGTGAAGGAGGGCACATTACCTGTTCCCGCTACACGTACATTGAGGGCAGTGCACCGACTGTTGATCGGCGCTCCCAAGCGACACGCGAGCATTTACGGTAAAACAATAATTTTACTTTTAACCCTTTTTTAGGTCCTGAATTGGATTTTTACCTTTGATTAGTGTGTGGCTTTGGGTCAGGCCCCTCTCCTTTTTTCTTTTTTTAAAAAATATTCTTATGGACAGGACAGAATTCTGTTTTTCTCCAAAAGCCATCGTATGGCAAATAGGGGCAGGAAAGACTCCCCAGTTGTCAAAAATAAAATTGATGAAAACCTGATGGATAGCAGCTTGAATGGCCTGGGAGGCTGCTCAACTAATACCGCTTCACTTGGCAACCTGGTTGCCGGTGTTGATACAGGGCCTGCTAATACCTGCCGTAAAAGAAAAACATTGTCTGATTCTTCTTCCTCTTCTGAGGGCTCGGTTGAAAAATCGATAGAGGTGGATGGTCGCTCCCCGGGTCCTGGTCCTGGTGCCGAGAGCCCGGCGAGTAGCAGTACCCCACCAAATACTGAGTCTCTGGCGACTCTGCCGCACTCTGTGTTGGCCGAGCCGCCGGTAGAACAAGAAAAAAAACTGGAATACCGTCACTGGTAAGCGTAAACATAAATCCAGAGGGCCACAATTGCCACCCACGGTTCCAAACTATGGGCTGTGTCAGTACCCAGTGATCATCACTCAAAAGGGAGACAAAACTTCTTTGTCTCTTAAGTCACTTTCATGGAAATTGGCAGATTTGCTAAAAGCCTCAGTGGGAGTAGTGGATCGAGTTAGGCCACTAAGAGAGGGTTTCATGATTGGGTGCAAAACTAAAGCACAACAGCATAAACTGCTGGAGCTCTCACAGATAGGCCAAGTTTCTATTGCATGCAATATTCCTACTCCCATAGTGGAGGGTGTAGTGTTAGGTATCCCCGCCTCGGTTACGGAGGCAGAGATTCGGGAAAAATGCGATGATGCCATCGGATCCGATGGGATTGTTCGGACGTGCACTGTGCGGGGTTTTCGGCGGCTTGCCCTAGCCGATGGCCAGCTATTCACTTCGGTGCGAGTCACTATTGAGGCAGACACACTACCGCCAGGTCTTCTGATAAATCATCGGGAATACGGGGTTACGCCGTACGTAGCCGCAGTGGTTCGCTGCTATCACTGCCAAAAATTTGGCCATATAAAAAAACAATGTAAGTTTGGTCAAACTTGCTCCTCATGTGGTGCTGCCGGCCATGCCGGCGCCCAATGTAAGGCCGAAAAACAGTTTTGTATAAATTGTAAAGGCAGTCACTCAGCTGCCAACACTAGCTGCCCTGCTCTTCAGGAGCGCCGATTGGCAAACCGGTTAAGAGCGACAAATTATATGGCTAGAGCTCAGGCTTTACATGCCGAAAAAAAACACAAATTGCAACCGACTCAAGTCGGTCATCTAGTGTAAAGGTCGGCGCTCCCGTAACTGTCACGGTTGCGCCTGCACCCTTACCGACAAATGACACTGGACCGCTCGGCTCACCTCCTCGCCTGGCGGGCAGGGTTGAGACCGAAGCTTGGCCACAGGTCATACTAACCTCAAGTGTTGAATCTCGGCCACCGATGATCCGCCCGGAAAAACACAATGACTTGCAGTGTGATCCCTTAGCGGCCGTACAAAAACTCGAAAAAATGGTGGAAAGGCTCACGCAAACTGTCTCTGACTTGGTCGAGGTGGTTCGTGGCCTGACTGACAAATCAACAGCAGTATCCGACCGGGATAGTGTTGAAGATAGTGTCCTGGACCCTATCACGCCGCAGATTGCTAAACCGGCTGTACGAGATGCAGAATCCCAGTACAGCGAAGAAGAGTTTGGGCCCTCTCCGGAGCTCCCGGATGCCTCCACCTTAGTGGAACAGTTACACCGATATAGGGGGTACGTGTCCAGCGTGCTGCCCCCTAACTATAGCAATGACTTTAAACAGGCAGTGGCGGGTGTTCAACACTATATGCCAGCGTGCTGCCCCCTAACTATAGCAATGACTTTAAACAGGCAGTGGCGGGTGTTCAACACTATATGCCAGCGTGCTGCCCCCTAACTATAGCAATGACTTTAAACAGGCAGTGGCGGGTGTTCAACACTATATGCCAGCGTGCTGCCCCCTAACTATAGCAATGACTTTAAACAGGCAGTGGCGGGTGTTCAACACTATATGCCAGCGTGCTACCCCCTAACTATAGCAATGACTTTAAACAGGCAGTGGCGTGTGTTGAACACTATATGCCAGCGTGCTGCCCCCTAACTATAGCAATGACTTTAAACAGGCAGTGGCGTGTGTTGAACACTATATGCCAGCGTGCTGCCCCCTAACTATAGCAATGACTTTAAACAGGCAGTGGCGTGTGTTCAACACTATATGCCAGCGTGCTGCCCCCTAACTATAGCAATGACTTTAAACAGGCAGTGGCGGGTGTTCAACACTATATGCCAGCGTGCTGCCCCCTAACTATAGCAATGACTTTAAACAGGCAGTGGCGGGTGTTCAACACTATATGCCAGCGTGCTGCCCCCTAACTATAGCAATGACTTTAAACAGGCAGTGGCGGGTGTTGAACACTATATGCCAGCGTGCTGCCCCTTAACTATAGCAATGACTTTAAACAGGCAGTGGCGTGTGTTGAACACTATATGCCAGCGTGCTGCCCCCTAACTATAGCAATGACTTTAAACAGGCAGTGGCGGGTGTTGAACACTATATGCCAGCGTGCTGCCCCCTAACTATAGCAATGACTTTAAACAGGCAGTGGCGGGTGTTGAACACTATATGCCAGCGTGCTGCCCCCTAACTATAGCAATGACTTTAAACAGGCAGTGGCGGGTGTTGAACACTATATGCCAGCGTGCTGCCGCCTAACTATAGCAATGACTTTAAACAGGCAGTGGCGGGTGTTGAACACTATATGCCAGCGTGCTGCCCCCTAACTATAGCAATGACTTTAAACAGGCAGTGGCGGGTGTTGAACACTATATGCCAGCGTGCTGCCCCCTAACTATAGCAGTGACTTTAAACAGGCAGTGGCGGGTGTTGAACACTATATGCCAGCGTGCTGCCCCCTAACTATAGCAATGACTTTAAACAGGCAGTGGCGGGTGTTGAACACTATATGCCAGCGTGCTGCCCCCTAACTATAGCAATGACTTTAAACAGGCAGTGGCGGGTGTTGAACACTATATGCCAGCGTGCTGCCCCCTAACTATAGCAATGACTTTAAACAGGCAGTGGCTGGTGTTGAACACTATATGCCAGCGTGCTGCCCCCTAACTATAGCAATGACTTTAAACAGGCAGTGTCGGGTGTTGAACACTATATGCCAGCGTGCTGCCCCCTAACTATAGCAATGACTTTAAACAGGCAGTGGCTGGTGTTGAACACTATATGCCAGCGTGCTGCCCCCTAACTATAGCAATGACTTTAAACAGGCAGTGGCGGGTGTTGAACACTATATGCCAGCGTGCTACCCCCTAACTATAGCAATGACTTTAAACAGGCAGTGGCGGGTGTTGAACACTATATGCCAGCGTGCTGCCCCCTAACTATAGCAGTGACTTTAAACAGGCAGTGGCGGGTGTTGAACACTATATGCCAGCGTGCTACCCCCTAACTATAGCAATGACTTTAAACAGGCAGTGGCGGGTGTTGAACACTATATGCCAGCGTGCTGCCCCCTAACTATAGCAGTGACTTTAAACAAGCAGTGGCGGGTGTTGAACACTATATGCTTAGGGTCGCTGACGGCTTCGATGGCTGCTTTATCGAACCACCCGTGCCTTTGGCGATGGAGAGCCAAAAAAAAACAAAAACGATAAAAAGGCAAAGAAACAGAATGCTGCTAAACGTTAATTGATGGGCTTATACTATAGAAACAGCTGTATAAACAGGCTTTTAACTTTATTTTCCTGGACATTTTCAGGCTAGTTTATATTTGTAGATCTAAATGTTACGACTTATTTTATGCATAAATTTAACTGCTATGATAATAGTCCACTTACAGGATTAAAAATGATATTTGGTCTCGATCCATGAATCTTGACCGGTGTATATAACTCAAGGTCTTTTTAAACATAAAAACCATTTTAACATAATAAAATATGTAACTATCTTAAACATAGGCTGGATAGACTTTTATGGGCCTTTTTAATCTATTTTTCACCTTTTTTAATAGTTTCCCGAGGGGGGGCTTGTTTCACTGCCACACGCTGTCTGATACAGTAAACTTCCTAACCTTCTTTCCGGCGCTTCGCCGGCCTCACGCCCCTTGACGATTGTGGTAGCGGTAGACGTGGTCTGGCAAATTATTAATGATGAGGACCTTTTTGCCCAGAAATATTGTCCTTAACATTTAAATTATAGGACGTAAAGCTTCGCTATTCTTCTTCTCGCTTGGACTAACTTGGCTGGCTTGCCCGCCCCTGCGTCACCGCGACGTCGGCCGCCCGGCTTTGTTGGCCCTGCTCCACCTGTGATTTGAACTTTGCCCTATCTGACTGTGTGGGACGCTGGCACCTCCCCTACTGCTTCCCAACTGCTTCTGCGAATCTGGTAACACCTTTTGTTGGTACCTATGTATGACTTTGCTGTCCCGGACACTGTGGCATTCCCGTTTTTATGACTTTCTCTTTTTAGATTTGTGGCCTCTAATGTAGTTTACATAGTGTTGCCCTGTTCTCTGTAATATTGTTTACATAGTGTTGCCCTGTTCTCTGTAATGTTGTTTACATAGTGTTGCCATGTTCTCTGTAATGTTGTTTACATAGTGTTGCCCTGTTCTCTGTAATGTTGTTTACATAGTGTTGCCCTGTTCTCTGTAATCATACTTTCTTTTGTTAAAGGGCTGTTTATAAACCTACCCACCTCTCCCCCCCCCCCCCCATTTTTTTTAACTGGGAGTTTCCATGCTATGGCTGAGCTGCGGCCTGATTCCGCAGCTGCCGGCCCTGATGCCTCGCTGAATTCGGGGTTTGGCGATTCGGATGTCGAAGTTGACATTGTCAGTGTTGAGCCAGGCTCGGGTGACGAGTCTGATCATGGACCTGATGAAGGGCGCCGCCATGTGCCCAAACACAGGCTGGCTGACTTTGTTGCACCCGTTGCCCAACCCCCCTTGAATACTAAGCAGACTCGTGCCAAGGATAAGATCACTAGAAAAGGGGCGCTTGCTAGGGCGAATCGTCTACAGGAGGCTACTCTGTTGGCCGAACGTACTAGAGACATTAAGACTACCCGTACGGGACGTACCTCTACCCCTTTACCTGTCGACATCACCTCCCGATCCACCTCCTCCGGCCGCGGCCGTCCCGGCTCGCGGGAGGACCGCGGTCCGAAGGCACGTCGGAACATTACGTACTTCGATGACGACCCTGCTCCCGACGTTGATGTCCTACCCGATCCCGAGGCTAATGTTGCCCCCGTTCCTTCCCCTCCCGCCCCCATGACTGACTTGACTCCTAGTGACCCGGTCCCTGGGTCTGTGGTGCTCCCTCCTTCCGCTGCAGTGGCCCCACACAACTTACGGACTCCTGCCCCTGCTCGTATTCCTGGCTCTTCACCTATTTCTCGCGACGGGTTGCTCTTCGGTGCCCCTGCCACCGCCGCCGAGGCTCTAACGACCCCCGTGCCCGGATCCCCTATGGTTGCTGGGGTGCTGACCCCGCCGCCCCTGAGCATTCCCCCCGTTTGGACCTCCCCGACTGTCCTGGGGAGCCGTTCCTCCTCGTCAGTCACTGGCCCTCGCTCGGCTCAGGCTGTCCCTGGTTTCCCGCTTCCTGGGACCCGGTCCGATGGTGATACCGGGTCCCATGGCCCGCCCATGTCTTACGCCCAGAAGGCGCGGTTGGGCGTCGCGGCCCGGGGTCCCGCTAGGTCTGGGCGCCCCGAGAGGGCCGCGATCGCCGTTGAGATTGTTGACTTCCCCGTGGTAATTCGTTATCTGGGTGGCGGCCCTGCCAAGTTTAATGGACTTGGTCCTTTTCGACAACGTGATGCGCTTGAGAACTCCGTGGGCAAAGGCCTCACTGTGCGTCGTCTTCCTTCTGGGGGGTGGCTGGTAGGCTGTTCTTCGGCAAAACAACAGGGTGTCCTCTTCCGCTTGTCTGTGCTCGCTGGTATCCCCATCTCAACTAGCATTCCTAAACTTACCACAGTTGGTGTGATCCGCGGGTTACCCATGACCGGGGATGACCCCCACTTTCTGGGCCTGATGAAGGAGGATTTGAATCGTCAGGGCTTCGAGGCTGCCTCGGTGATTAGACTTCCTATGGCCGGCGGCAATATGTCAAACTCTATTAAGGTTACCTTTAATCGTAAGAAGCTCCCTACCACTGTGATGCTGGGACTCACGCGCTACAGGGTGGACCCCTACGTGGCCCCTGTAATCAGGTGCACTAAGTGCCAGTTGTTGGGGCACGGCAGGCTGCAGTGCCGCCGCCATGTCGAACGCTGCGCAAGATGTGGCAAAGACCATCGCACTGAGGAGTGCACTAGTGACGTTCGTTTGTGTATCAACTGTGGCGGTCGCCACTCTGCGGCCTGGTGGGGTTGCCCGGAGGTGGAGGTCAGGCGTAGGGCTAACGGCTTGCGGGGTTCGACGTTCATGCCTTTCTCTGAGGCTGTTGCCCGGGCCCGCGACGAGTCCGCCCCCTCTCTGCCTGTTGCGGCTGCCTTCGGGACCCCGCCTGTGGGGTCGGCTTCTGTCCCTGCCTCTGGTATTGTTGAGGGTGTGCTCCCTGCCACATAGGCTGATTTTCCTCCCTTGCCGGTTCTCCAGGCCCCGGATGTTCCTCGGCTGCTCACCTCTGTTGAGCCCAAGACCCGTCTATCTGCACCTGTGACTTATCACCTGTCCGCTTTGCAGCACTCTGCTGCTACCGTTCCCCCTGGTGAGCCCCTCCCTGCCCCCTCTTCCCTGCCCCTTGGGCACAGGGCGCCGTCCCTGCCCCCGTCGACGGGCCCCGTGTGCCCCCTGAGCCGTCTGGTGATGGACCTGCGGACCCTGGTCCCTCTGGGCGCCCGCTCCTTCTCCAGGCTTTGGCTCCCCTCCTACGAGAGCTTGCGGGTCAGGAGGCGGCCCTCAGCGAGGGCCTCGGAGACCTCCCCCCTCAGTTTGTCCCGATGCGACTTCTGCTGCAGACCCTTTTGACTGTTATTAAATCCATTTGTGCTATCTTTGCCCTATAATGCTTCTAAAGTATTATTTCCTTTTGCTTCTTTCCGCCTGGTTAGTGCCTGTGCCAGCCATGGTTAGTGACTCGGATAACTTGGTGGTGCTGCAGTGGAACTGTCGCTCGCTCTCCCCGCTTGTCGATTCTCTGCTGGACCCGCTTCTGTCTATGTCCCACGTGCTCTGTCTTCAGTCCCTAAATTGCAAACGTAATAATCCATTGCGGGCTTTCATTTCCCCCCGCTTTTTACTACGGATGAAAACGATAAAATTTTTGTCGCCACCTATGTCAGGTTGGGGTTGGCTGCTGTGGACTTGGGCCCGGTGGACGAGGGGGAGGGGGATGGTTTTACCTCTGTCCTGCAGATTTCCCTTGGCGCCGAGTCGCAGCCCGGCTCACTTAACATTCTCAATTATTATAACCCTGCCGGCTGTCGAGACTTTTCTTGGTTGAGGGAGGTCGTCGGCGGGGACTCATGGCTTGTTGTCGGAGATTTAATGCACGGGATGGTTTGTGGGACGAAGGTTGTCTCACTATGTCAGGTGACACTCACGATGCCCTTGATGGTGCCTCTCTGGAGGTATTAAATGATGGCTCTATTACCCGTATCCCGGATGTTTCTTCCCACTCCCCGTCGGCCTTGGACCTCTCTCTGGCCTCCCCCGACGTGGCTGACGTGGCCACCTGGTCCGTCACCTGTGACCCCCTCTTGTCGGACCACATCCCCATTGTGATCACCCTACAACTTACCCCCCTAGCTGCCCCTCGGGCACCACCTGCACCTAATCTCAAAAAAGTCAATTGGGACAGGTACCATTCTATCATGTCCGACTACTCTCCCCCTGCGCTTGGCTCAGTCGACGACCTGGAATTACACATCAGACCTAGTATGTTAGATGCTGTTGCATCCCTGGCGCCCGTTGGCCGACCTGGGAATGCGCAGCCTAAACCCTGGTGGACTGCCGAATGCAAAGAGGCTGTACGTAACAAGAAGCTCGCCTACACTCAGTATCGGCGCTGCAACTCTGCCGAATCTCTTGCGGCCATGAAATCTGCCAAATTAATAGCTAAACGTGTCATAGCCCAGGCCAAGAAAGCGTATTGGCTAACTCAGTTCGAGGGCCGGCTTACTGTCCCCAAGCTTTGGGATAACGTTAAGAAGATACGTAACAAGTACCGACCTCTGACATTTAATATGACTGACGGTGACGTGACGTACCATAACGAACAAGACAAGGCCGAGGCCTTTTTGAGACATTTCACTACCACTGAAGCGCAGCTTCCTCCCGCTGAGCGCCAGTAACTCCACTTATATCTCTTCAGACACACAACCTCCCCCTGCGGACCACATCGACATCACGTTTGTGCCCTTAGTGGTTGTAATACCGGCAAGGGTCCTGGTCCCGATGGTACCCATTACTTGATGGTCAAAAAGGCTCCACTCACTTTTAAACTTGAAATTCTCAGACTCTTTAACCTATGCTATGCTTCAGGGACCTTGCCTGCTTCCTGGCGTAAAGCCACCGTTTTGCCCATTTTAAAACCCCATAAACCCAAATCCTCTATCTCCAATTATAGACCCATTGCCCTCACATCACATCTATGCAAACTCTATGAGAGAATTTTGAAGTGTCGCTTGGAGCACTTCTGTGCTGTGAGAAGGGTGCTGCCCCTATCTCAGGCAGGTTTCAGAAAGAGGCGCTCTGTGACTGACCACGTTGTTAAATTAAATGAACATATCAGGCGGGCGCAGGGCCGAAGACGGACTGTTCTGGCGTGCTTTTTTGACGTGGCTGGGGGGTTTTGACAGAGTGTGGCATGGTGGGCTCCTGGCTAGTCTCCGGTCCCTTGGCCTGGGGGGTGGCATGCTGGCCTTTGTTTCAGCGTTCCTCCGAGATAGGTCCATACAGATCTCCTGGAGGGGGGGGGGGGGTATACTTCCAGCGAGGGTAGACTGTCCATGGGGGTCCCACAGGGGTCGGTGGTTGCTCCGCTCCTCTTTGCCATTGCGGTTTCTGGAGTTACGGCTGACTGTGGGGTGGGCACTACGGCGACCATGTACGCAGACGATATTGCCCTGTGGCGTACCACTAGACATAGACTCGTGGACAGTTCACACCCCACTTTTAAGCAAGACTTTCACATGTTTCAAACTGACATTGATAAGATCGTAGGTTCCCTTTCTGAGGCTGGTCTCTCACTATCCCCTGGCAATACCGTCTTCGTCCCCTAGATGGAGTCCCGTTTTAGCTGATCTGCTAGTCCGGGTGGGTGAATCAAAAATACCCCCACAGCGCCAGGTCAGGTACCTGGGGGTTACCTTCTGCCAGAATGGTGGCTTCACTCAACATATACAGGGAGCTGTCTCCTCCGCATACCGTGCTTTGAATGTCATAAAGGCCCTCCGCAGGGAGGCCTGGGCCAGAGACCCCAGGACCCGGCGGAGTTGAGAACGAGCTTCGGCGGACTGAGGTGCCGCCGCCACCGCCCTTGCATGGGTGAGGTTCTTGACCCTTTGCTCTCGGGGGCTCTTGGTAGATTAAGAGTGGTAGAGTCCTCTCCTTGGATCGACCCCCCCCCCCCCCCCTTCACTGTCTACTTGTCCTTTGAGGGCCTGGTTCGGGAGAGCCATCTCCCTACTCTTACTCAGTTGGCGCGCGAGCGCCTCCTTTCCCTGTCGCCCGACATATTAATTTTCACCGACGGCTCTGTCCGTGAGGACGGGGCGGCCGGTAGCGGCGTCTTTATTCAGGAGGTCGGAGATTGGTCCTGTGGAGCTCTTCCGGGCTCCAGTGTCTTGACGGTGGAGCTCCTGGCCATCCAGCAAGCCTTGCGCGCTGTCGCACTCTCTGCCCCCCTTGATGACTTGACAGTGGTGGTGGCCTCCGATTCTCTCTCGGCGCTGCAGTGCTTAAAGGAGGGCCATTCTCCGGCCCGCCCCGCCTTGGTGGCGGACATCTGGACTTGTGCTCGGACCTTGGTTGAGTCTGGCGCCTCGATTTCCCTTTGCTGGGTTCCGGCGCACGTCGGCATTCGGGGCAACGAGGCAGCCGACCGGGCGGCTGGGATCGGGTCTCTGGGTGAGGTCTGTGTTTCTCTCCGTATTCCTCCCTCAGCCTCCGAGGCGCGTAACACCGTTGCTGCCAAAATATGGACCGAATGGTCCGCTGAATTGCGATCTTGGTGTGCTGAACGCTCCTGTTTCTTCTTGCCTCCCATTCCTCGGCCGCTGCCCCTGTATTCTTCTGCTCCACTGGCTGTGCGACTTGTCACTATGCGACTCTGGGCGGGCCACTGGAGGACCAGATGGACCCCGACCACATGTATCTGCCATGCTCCGATTAGCTTTCTACACTGCCTCTTCTGCTGCGACCAACTGGCCTCCCAGTTCGGTCCGCTTCGCGCCCTATGCCTTGACTTGGGGCTTCCCCCGACCATGGCGGGGTTTCACGTGGCGCTGGGGATCAAGGGCATCGACCTACTCTTTATGGTCGCCCGCCTGGTAGTTACGTCCGAAGTCTCTCAATTTCTATGATGTCCGTATACCTTCTTGTCCACCCTCTGAGTGCGCCCTTGGCCCACATGATGGCTCCCTTCTTTTGCCACTTCTGATGGCATTCAGGTCTACTATCAGGTCTTGCACTCCGCGGTAACTTTTTTTTCTTTTTCTGGCCCTTCCGATGGCTCCTTTTTTATGCCCACTGATGGCCATGGTTGCCGCTGGCATTCTGGGTGATTGCTAGGCTTTTTTTTTCGCCCTTCCGATGGCTCCCCTTTTATGCCCACTGCCTTGGTGACGCTGGCATACTGGGTGATTGCTAGACCTTTTTTGTTTTTCCCCGGGCCTCGTCGATGGCTCCCCTTTCATGCCTACTGATGGCCATGTTGCCGCCGGCATACAGGGTGATTGCTAGGCCCCCTGGCCTGTCCGCCCCCGGACTAGACAAACTATGTCACACGATTTATGATTTACGTACACTCGTTTTAACCATCATTTTAGTCTTGGTCACGGCCGACACCCTTGGTATGTGCTAGTTCTGTAACATTTTATTCTATGTCTTTTTGCGGGCTGGATAATTTTATTAGATAATTGTTATCAACTTTGTACATTTACATGATACGATTTAATTACATGTTGTTGGTGTTTTTTTTTTTTTTTTTTTTTTTTTTTTTTTTTTTTTGCCCTTTCGATGGCTCCCCTTTTATGCCCACTGATGGCCATGCTGCCGCCGGCATACTGGGTGATTGCTAGGCCTTTTTTTTTTTTCCTGGGCCCCGTCGATGGCTCCCCTATTATGCCCACTGATGGCCATGTTGCCGCCGGCATACTGGGTGATTGCTAGGCCCTCTGGTCTGTCCGTCCCCGGACTAGACAAATTATGATACACGATTTATGATTTTTGTACACCGTTTTAATTACCATTTTAGTCTATCTTGGTTACGTCCGACATCCTTGGTATGTGGCAATTTTGTAACATTTTACTCTACGTTCTTATTGCGGTCTGCATAATTTTACTGGATAATTGCCCTTGTTAACTTGTATTAAAAATGTGCATGTTTGATCTAACCTTTTTTTTTTCTTGGGCGGTTAGCCTTAGTATTTTTATTAACCTCGTGTGGCCTACTTGGTTGGCCTGTTTTAGAAACTTTTACCGTCCTAATCCCCACGTCTTTTATGTAATTGCTGTCTGCCATTCCTTCCTTGTTAGGTTCTTCCACCTGAACCAATTGCATCCTTAGTCATTTAATCTATGTTTTATCTTAACCTCTACCCTACTTTGCATCTCGCTTTTAATCACGCTCTTAAATTTCTTTATGTATTTTTAATCCCTTTTGTCAATTGCTTTTAATCGTGGTCCTGAAATTTTATCCTTGTATTCTTAAAAACGTCCCCTATATGTCACTGTGTCCGGGGACAACAAATTTAGCCATTGAATGAAAAATCGGGACTTCAGTAGTTGGTACTATCGTCTTTTGAACTGACCGAGCCACTGCAATACAAATACCTCTTCTAAGTTCAGTGGAAGTGTTGGCTATCTGGAGAGATGAAGTTGGCGGTGCTGTTATTGACGGCCATTCTGACGGTGGTCGCTGCTGATGCTCAAACTGAGGTAACACCGGACTTTTCAAATGAGTGTTTATGTTTGCTTTTTTTAGTTTATTTCCAGTCCCTAAGAAATCCAAGGTCCAAATCCAAGAGTTCCTAAGAAATCCAAGGTCACCCAGCTGAACGACTACCGCCCCGTGGCGCTGACGTCTGTTGTCATGAAGGTTTTGGAGCAGCTTGTTCTTCGCTACCTGAAGGCCTCCACGGGTCACTTGCTTGACCCACTCCAGTTTGCCTACCAAGCGAACAGATCAGTTGATGATGCAGTCGCTCTTGGCCTGCACTTCATCCTGCAGCATTTGGAGACCCCATGTACCTATGCCAGAGTTTTGTTTATTGACTACTCCAGTGCTTTCAACACGATCATCCCTCACAAGCTTTTTGACAAACTCTCCCAACTCAATGTTCACCCATCTATCTGTCACTGGATTCTTGACTTTCTTCTAGACCGTCCTCAGGTCGTCAGACTCAACAACTCATTCTCTGCCTCTGTAACACTGAACACTGGCGCTCCACAAGGATGCGTTCTCTCTCCACTACTCTTCACTCTCTTCACAAATGACTGTGTATCTGCAACCCCGTTTGTGAAAATGTTGAAATTTTCCGATGACACTACCCTCGAAGGTCTGATCTCTGATACGGACGAGACTGCGTATCGGGAAGAGGTTCGGAGAATGGTTGGCTGGTGCTCGGACAACGACCTGGAACTAAACGTCTCGAAGACAAAAGAGGTCGTGATCGACTTTCGCCGAATAAAGGTCCCGGTATTACCCCTTGTCATCAATGGGGAAACCGTTGAGCAGGTCGACTCGTTCAAATTTCTCGGTTCCGTCATCTCGAGCGACCTGAGTTGGAATAATAACTCCACGTCTATTGTAAAAAAGTGCCAACAGCGTCTCCACTTTCTGAGACAGCTGCGAAAGTTCGGTATGTCTAGTAAAATTATGGCACAGTTCTATCGCGCGGTGATAGAGAGCATTTTGTGCTTCTCTATCACTGTCTGGTACGGCAGCACAACCGCGATAGAAAAGAAACAGCTCGAGCACATTGTTAAGACTGCCTCCAAAATAGCTGGTTGCGACTTTCCATCTGTCGCCTCCATTTTCACAACGCGAATGAAACGGAAAACGGAAAAGACAGTCTGCGATCCATCACACCCAGCCAACAGTCTCTTCGAGCTTCTGCCCTCTGGCCGTCGGTTCCGTGCTTTAAGAGCCAGAACTTCTCGATTCAGAAACAGTTTCTTCCCAGACGCTGTCCTCAGTACATCACCAAACATGGAATGATCTGTATAAACTGGAAACTCATAACCATTGCTTGATTTGTACCTTTGTAAAATAGGAGTATGCTATGCTCTGTGTGTGTGTGTGTGCGTGTGGGTGTGTGTGTGTGTGTGTGTTGTGTTGTGGTGTGTGTAGATTTGGATGTGAAGCCTAACATTCTTAATAATTCTTATTTTATTTAATGCTGTTAAATTGTTTTAATGCTGTATTTTGTTTTACTTGCAGGGTGTGTTTGACTCCATAACTTTATATGACTGATTAGTGATGTATGTTTAACACTGTGTTTACCTATCCTTTAGTGCTGTATATATGTTGTATGCCAATGAAGTGTATGACACGATGAATGCATGTGTGACTGTGCAAGAAAGGATGTATTTCATTGTCGCCATGCCACACCAAAATCCTTGTAACGTTTTTACTTGGTTAATAAATATTCTTATCTTATCTTATCTTATTTTATTTTATCATTCTTATATAGCGCGTTTCCAGCTCAACAGATGGTCAAGGCGCTGGCCGATACAGGATCTAACGGAAACCGAGAAATTGAGAGGAGGGGGAAGCGGGGTGAGAGGAGAAGGGCCCTTGCAGTGCTGTCTGGCTGTTTTGGAGTAGCTGCTACTTTTAAAGTCCGTGCGAGGACATGCGTACGTCCACAGACCTTGGTTCATACTCTCATCCACAGACCTTGGTTCATACTCTCATCCACAGACCTTGGTTTATACTCTCATCCACAGACCTTGGTTTATACTCTCATCCACAGACCTTGGTTCATACTCTCATCCACAGACCTTGGTTCATACTCTCATCCACAGACCTTGGTTTATACTCTCATCCACAGACCTTGGTTCATACTCTCATCCGTAGGAGTAAAAAACAGTGGACTTGTTTTTGTTTTAGTGTTTGGCGAAGGACCGCTCGTGCGACCGGCGAGGATCCATTCCGTGTTGTCCGCCCAACAAGTGGTATACCTATAAAGTGGGATCTAAGACAGATAACTTTTGGAAATCCAGTTGCAAAGCACCCTAACGTAACCCTTAATACATAGTCACCATTATGTAACTCTGTTGAAGACAAATAAAATGACCAACAGCACAATGGCAGTGTTAGTGTGATGTGCCAATGTGTGTGTTTTTCATGGACTGATATATCTGTCAACACAAACACATTAACTACTAGTAAAATCTTCACACACACACAAATCTACATGCCCACACACTCACACACACACCCACACACCCTCGCCTGTCATTAATTTTTCTTACAATGAACTGCTGATGACATAAAGGGTGGGCCAACAAATTGTTACCACTTTTTAATTATACATACGTTTTTACAATGAGAACGTTTTCGAAAATTTTCTTCACGGAAATGTCACGGAAGCGCCAAATTATCATTTGATACCAAAGATTTCCCACTTTTTCACTCGTTCTGTTCACAGTTTGATAAATGATGATATGCTCAATCCACGCTCCTCTTCTCCGGATTACAGTTGCAACACATTGACATTTGTGATGACAATGCCACACATCTCAAGTGAGATTCTCCGAATTTCCTGACGGATATTGGTCTTCAGGGCCCAATGGTCTGTTGGTTGTTTTAGTACACTCTCTCCTTCATGTTCCCCCATAGGAAGTAGTCTGCGGGAGAAAGATCAGGGGAGTAGGCAGGTCATGAGTTGTCTGTGCGCCATGAGATAAGTCTATCTCCAGGAAAGAATTGTTTCAGAAAATCCAGTTAAAAAATTGATTATGTTTGGTATCAAATAATAAGTTGGACATTTTTGAGAATAAAATGTTCGAAAACGTTCTCATTTAAAAAAAACAACAACAAAAAAACAACAACACTCTTTTACGATTAAAAAGTGGTAACATTTTATTGGCCCACCCTGTACATTTAATATTATGTACTGGCGGACGAGGTTGCTCAGCGAATGTGTGTGTGACTGCGCACCTGTGTGTGCGTGTGCGGGTGTGTGTGTATGTGTGTGTGTGTGTGTTATGTGTGTGTAATGTGTAATGAAAATGTCAAACTTTCAATCCGTCTTAGTCCCTGTACTGTGCCTGACCATATCGTGATAGACTTAAAATGAGAGCTGCTACCCACCACTCATTGACACTCCGTCCATCCTCTTTGTAAGGCTCTCTCACCCAACCCACCCCATTTATACCCGTTCCCTTCACCCCTTGCTCTCTCTCTCTCTCTCTCTCTCTTTGTCTCTCTCTCTCTTTGTCTCTCTCTTTGTCTCTCTCTCTCTTTGTCTCTCTCTTTGTCTCTCTCTCTCTCTCTCTTTGTCTATCTCTCTCTCTCTTTGTCTCTCTCTCTTTGTCTCTCTCTTTGTCTCTCTCTCTCTCTTTGTCTATCTCTCTCTTTGTCTCTCTCTCTTTGTCTCTCTCTTTGTCTCTCTCTCTGTCTCTCTCTCTCTCTTTGTCTATCTCTCTCTCTTTGTCTCTCTCTCTTTGTCTATCTCTCTCTTTGTCTCTCTCTCTTTGTCTCTCTCTTTGTCTCTCTCTCTCTCTTTGTCTCTCTCTCTTTGTCTCTCTCTCTTTGTCTCTCTCTTAATCTCTCTCTCTTTGTCTCTCTCTTTGTCTCTCTCTCTTTGTCTATCTCTCTCTTTGTCTCTCTCTTTCTCTCTTTGTCTCTCTCTCTTTGTCTCTCTCTCTCTCTTTGTCTCTCTCTCTTTGTCTCTCTCTCCCTTTGTCTATCTCTCTCTTTGTCTCTCTCTCTTTGTCTCTCTCTTTCTCTCTCTCTCTTTGTCTATCTCTCTTTGTCTCTCTTCTCTTTGTCTCTCTTTTTGTCTCTCTCTCTTTGTCTCACTCTCTCTTTGTGTTTCTCTTTCTTTGTCTCTCTTTCTTTGTCTCTCTCTCTTTATCTCTCTCTCTTTCTCTCTTTGTCTCTCTCTCTTTGTCTCTCTCTCTTTGTCTCTCTCTCTCAATTTGTCTCTCTCTTTGTCTCTCTCTTTGTCTCTCTCTCTCTCTTTGTCTCTCTCTCTTTGTCTCTCTCTCTTTGTCTCTCTCTTTGTCTCTCTCTCTTTGTCTCTCTCTCTCTTTGTCTCTCTCTCTTTGTCTCTCTCTCTTTGTCTCTCTCTCTCTCTCTTTGTCTCTCTCTCTTTGTCTCTCTCTTTGTCTCTCTCTTTGTCTCTCTCTCTTTGTCTCTCTCTTTGTCTCTCTCTTTGTCTCTCTCTCTCTTTCTCTCTCTCTTTGTCTCTCTCTCTCTTTTTCTCTCTTTGTCTCTCTCTCTTTGTCTCTCTCTCTCTCTCTTTGTCTCTTTGTTTCTCTCTCTTTGTCTCTCTCTCTCTTTGTCTCTTTGTCTCTCTCTCTTTGTCTCTCCTTGTCTCTCTCTCTTTGTCTCTCTCTCTCTTTCTCTCTCTCTCTCTCTCTCTCTCTCTCTCTCTCTCTCTCTCTCTCTCTCATCCCCTGATTTTTTTAAAAACAACAACAACCACCACCAAAAAAACAGTACCGTTGTTATTGTTGTGATTACAGTTAGCCCATCTGACTGACGTTGTTGCTACGACGGTGCATAATTATGTACGTACAGCATCCCACCAACACACCAACACAACAAACAAGATGGCAAACCATTGAAGTGTATTTTCAGACACATACACATGCAGTCGTAGCCGAAAACTAAGCATTTTCAAAAGTGTTCTTTTTTTTTTGGCCGGTATTTTCGCTGGAATTTATTCCTAGAGAAGCAGGGAATGATGGACCACGATCTTAACCATCTTCAAGCAAACGGTTATCAAAATCAGTTCAGCCAGTTTTGAGATATATCGCAAAACGTTTTACAATTATAATTGGTCTTCGCGGACTTGACCTTTTTAATAAGAGCCAAGTAGTGAAATTCGGAGGGACTGACCTACCAATGGATCGCTGTGTGGACATCCGGAGTGACATTGAATGGCCACGAGTTGAAGTAATACTGTTTACACCCACAAAAATATTGTTTGATTTTTGTAATGATTGTTCTGTCTACCAACACAAACAAACAAAAGACCAGTTTTGATTAAACAAGCGTCCTTGATGCTAGTTGAGTATCATACCCTCAACAGCTTTTGGCCCTCACATTGAGGTCAGGGTCGCTGTCGGACCTCTACCCCTAACAGCGTTATAACTTCTAGATAGCAGGAAAAGAGACTATTTAAAACCCTTACACATATACACACATGCACACACACACACACACGCACCCACACGCGCACACACACACACACACTCTTGTAAGTCGTTATTCTTAGTATTACTGATTAGTAATTGATTGTACAAAAATCTTAAAAAAAATTAAAAAAATTTAAAAAATCTTAAAAAATCTTTAAAATTCTTGGTATTACTGATTAGTATTTGATTGGTTATCAGTACAACTTATGTTAATCTGATGAATAAAATTTGATACAACAACGGTATTACTGATGATGACGTTCAAGGCGTTTTATGATGCTTTGTTGTCGAGCTGGAGTTCCACCGTGCGCGACCATGATGCAAGTGCGCGCCCTTAGCGTGGTGGATTTGATCCTGTCTTCCTCATATAGGCTGTTACTTTGAGCAGCTCTCTAACCTGAAGTGGATAGCGCGTGACATCAAAATAGTCCATTTAGTAGGCTATATTGTCATCGTCATCGTCATCATCATTTTCTTCTCCTTCTTTTTCTTCTTCTACAATTTGTTTTGGCTACGCTTTATTGCCCATTTTTATTTTGGGAAATTGTGGGTCGCCTCCCCTGGTGAAGGCGTAGTCGCAGCCTGTGGCGCGCCCAAACCCAACCTACCTAATATTAGTTGTGTTTATGAAATTTTGCTGGGGGAGGAAACCGGAGTACCAGGAGAAAACCCCCGTGACGTTGCCCGAGTCGAAGGTAAATAATATTCGAAGAAACATAACGCCCAGATGCTGGATCGATCTTACACCTGTCAGGCGCCATTGGTTTCTCGCTTGTGGACAAGGCAAGTTAGTCCCGCCTTAGCCCACTTGGCCACAACGCTCTTCTTCTTCTTCCTCTTCTTCTTCCTCTTCTTTTTTTTTCTTATTTTTCTTCATCATCATCATCTTCTTTGCCGTCGTCCTTATCATCATCATCATCATCATCATCATCATCATCATCATCATCATCATCATCATCCCCTTAGTAGTTATACTTGGTTTCTTGATATGCACTCTGAGCAAGCTGACAGCGTGAAATGGGGTTGTATGCCGTATACAAAAATCTACATTATTATCCCCCGTCATCTTTGCAAACATCACCACCATCATCGTTCCTCTTTTCTTACTACTCCTATTCCTCTGGCCCTCTTCCACTACTCCCCTTTTCTCATTCTCCCTCCTTTCCTCCTCCTGCACCTCCTCCTCATCATCATCCTATCCTATCTGTTACACTCTGTTTGATGATGGTGTTTTTCTTTATCAGTATCTGATTCAGCCCCGATGCTTGAATTCCTGATAGTTGTGTAACTCAGATTCGTTTATTCACACAGCCCGTCCAAACAGCATACAAGTCACAAAGTCGACGTATGAAGTTTTCCACTTTTATTCAGCACACATCAACAACTGCATACAATTCTCAACTCAACTCAACAACTTTCACAGCAACTCTCCAAATCACTATCAACAACTTTACTATCAACAACAATCTCGGCACACGATTAAATAACCTCTCTCTCTTCCGGAAGAATTTCGAACAATGTAGAAATGACGCACTGCCACCAATCGAATAAAAGATCGTCATCACTGACTTACGTCATACATTATTATTTCTCCTTCTGGAACGACCTCTTGCTTCGACATGTATCGGGAAAATTCTATAGAAAGTAAACACTCAGATCCAGAAACTTCTACAGTAATATCGACCAAAGCAAATTATCAACGTTATACAAAGCCTCTCCTAACAACAATGCAAACTCAAATCAAAGGTAAATAAACTCCATTATTGAATACTTTGCAAAACGAAACGATTAGATCTATCGTGCGCGCTTCCGACATACTTTCGTTCACGTTTCAACGTAACATAACCCCCCACTCAAGAAGAAATTTACCCAATTTCTTTCAACAACGTTGAAACGTAATGCACAAACAAAATCCTCAATTGAAACTAATTTAAGACTTTCTGAATACTGTAATTGCGCTCAGCTTATCTACACAGAGTCAATGGTTTTCATCTTCAAGTCTATCTGGATATTGTCAATGTTCACAGTTCATCCACACAGTCAATGTTCTTTACTCACACACTCTGCTGAGGAAGTCCGCACCAACATTGTCCGATCCTTTGATAGATTCTACTCGCATGTTAAAGTTCTGCAAGTACATAGCCCATCTCATGATCCGACTGTTCACAAACTTGGCAGAGTTCAAGTAAGTTAGCGGCTTGTGATCAGTCTGTAGCACGAACTTCACTCCTTGAAGGTACAGTTCGAACTTCCGGATTCCCCATATGATGGCAAGGCACTCTTTCTCCATGGTCGAGTAATTTTTCTCAGCCCTGGACAGCTTCTTGCTGGCGTAACTGACCGGAAATAGTTTCCCTTCGTGTTCTTGCATCAGTATGGCGCCGATGCCTTCGTCCGCTGCGTCTGTTCTTAAGACGAATTCTTTGGAAGTGTCAGGCAGTCGTAGCACCGGATCCTTCGAAAGGAGGTCGCGCACAGTCTGGTATGCCCTCTCCTGAGACGGTCCCCACTGCACTTGGTTTGGACAGCCTTTCCGCACCAGGTCCGACAAGGGTGCTGTGATGGCGGAGTAGTTTGGTACAAACTCCCTGTAGTATCCAGCCAACCCCAGGAAAGATCGCACCTGCTTCTTGGTTTGGGGACGTGGAGCGTTCAGAATCTTGGTGACGTTTTCTAGTAGAAGCCCCTTTTGTCCTTCTTTCAGCGAATGGCCGATAAAGTCTACGTTGTCAGTCCCCAGAATGCACTTACTGGGTCTCACGGTCAGGTTGGCTTCTGTGAGACGGTGAAACAGCTCCCTCAAGGTCTGCAGATGCTCTTTCCAGGTGCGGGTGTGGACTAGCAGGTCGTCCCAGTAACACACGACGTTGTCCATCCCTTTGAGCATCTTCCTCATTCCTCTCTTCAGGGTGGCTCCGCTGTTGACCATGCCAAAGGGCATCCTTAGGCACTCGTACGTCCCATCAGGAGTTATGAAAGCAGTCTTTGGTATGTCCTGTTGACGCACGGGGACTTGCCAATAACCCTTGCTGAGGTCAATCTTTGAGAAGATTTTACTCCCCGATAGTTGGCGGAAGAGGTCTGCTGCGGTAGGCATCGGCTCAGGGTCGAAGACGGTGATCTTATTAACCTTCCTGTAGTCGATGCATACTCTGTTGCTGCCGTCCTTCTTCTTCACGACCACGACAGGGGACGCGTAGGGGGAACTGGACTCCCTGATGATGCCCATCTTCAGCATCTCATCGATGTCTTTCTTCAAGGATTCACGGGCCTTGAAGGGGATCGGGAAGGGCTTGGATCGAACAGGGATATTCGAAGTGAGGTGGACTTCGTGTTCGACCAAAGTTGTAGAGCCAGGGACATCGCTGAAGTTGTGGGGAAACTCGCCCATAAGATCCTTGAGCTCCATCTTTTGACCTTCCGTCAAGCTTGGTCCTAGCTTAACATCATCGATGCCTTCTTTGCTGTGGAAGTCTCCAAGTTCCAACAGTTCTTCGCTGTCAAAGCTGTCGTCGGTCACAGCTGCTGTGGCTGCGTGCACAGTCTCTGATGGCCTTTCCACGTACAGCTTAAGGAGGTTGGCGTGGTATATCTTGGAATGCTGGCCGACCTTCACCTTGTAGTCGTTGATTCCCACCACGGTCTCCACTTCGTACGGGCCTTTCCACTGCATCAGCAACTTATTGTGATCGGTAGGTAGCAGCACCAGCACTTTGTTGCCAGGTTTGAACTTCCTGTTCACAGCCCTACGGTCATAGTAGTGCTTTCCACAGTCTTGGGACTTCTTCAGGTTTTCTCTTGCTATTTCGAGAGTCTGCTCCAGCTTCTCCCGTAGCTCAAACACGTACTGGTAGCTGTTCTTCACCTCTGGGGTGTCTACTTCTTTCGTCCACAGTTCTTTCAGGATGTGCATCGGCCCTCGGATGGTTCTTCCGTACAGCAGCTCGAACGGAGAAAAGCCGGTGGACTCCTGCGGTACTTCTCTGTAGGCGAAAAGTAAGGCGTTGATGTAGCGATGCCATTGTCTGGGCTGCTCGCTGCACAGTTTCTTCAGGGTGGACTTCAGCGTAGCATTGAACTTTTCGACAAGCCCGTTGCACATCGGATGGTAGGGTGTCGTAGTTAAATGCCGGATGCTCAGCAGTCTGTTGACCTCCTTCATGCAGTCAGAGACGAACTGCGTCCCGAGGTCTGTCAGAATTTCTTCAGGCACTCCAAGTCTACTGAACATGTCCACCAGTGCCTCTGCTACAGTTTCAGTGTCAATCTTCTTCAGTGGCACTGCTTCTGGGTACCGAGTCGCATAGTCCACTAAAGTCAGTACCCACCGATGACCTTCTTCACTCGGAGGTCTTATTTCGCCGATTAAGTCTACGGCCACCCTCTTGAAAGGTCGGTCGATCAGAGGCATCCTCTGCATAGGCACTTTCGGGACCCTTCCTCGAGGTATGGTTTTCTGGCAAATGTCACACGATCGGCAGAAACGGCTGACATCCGCATGAAGTCCTGGCCAGTAGAATACCGCCTGGATTCTATCCGACGTCTTCTTGATACCCAGGTGACCTCCCATGATTGAGTCATGCGCTACTTCCATCACCTGGCGCCTTAGGGGTAACGGCACCAAGACTTGACGTAGTGGTTTCCCTCCGTTGACCCTCGGGTGCTGGAAGATTCTGTACAGGATCTTGGCCTTCACCTCAAAATAGACCGTACCACTGCCTTTGGTCACGTGGTCTTGGCGGTTCCTGTACTTGTTTAAAGTGCTATCAGCTTCCTGGAGCGGGATCAGCTTATCTCTGTCCACGATGGCAGCTTTAGAGTTGTCGGCGACCTTCAGTGGCGTAGACGTCTTGTCTCTCTTGGCCTGGGCCCTGGTAGTAACAGCACCGACGATCTCTGGTCGGCAGGGCTGAGCCGGAGTAACCACATTGTCCCGTAGCAGCTCTGTAAGGTCTCCATCGGGAAATGGCAATGGATCCTCCTCCACAACTTCGACGCGTTGGGTTGAGGCAGGACTCCACTCTGGATCGGGGTCGTCGGGTCGTCTCGCGCCGTCGATATTCCCGATCATCAAATCATACAGCGGCTTCTTCAGGCAAACCGCTTCGACTTCGCCTATGTAGAAAGGGGTGTTTGACATGAATTTTGCAACTGGCGCTTTCACACATTTGCTGTCGGCCATAAGTGTCCATTTTGAATCGCCAGTGAACTGTTCTTTAGCGATTAGGTCTTCTCTGACGATGACCCCACTGCAGCCAGAGTCTCTTAAAACAGTCACTTCATGATTTCCGACGCGTCCCTTGGAAACAGGCATGTTCTGGACGGTCACAGCTGCGCTGGCGACGACGGGGATGGATTTTCCGTTGGCAAGGAGAAGTTGGCCATCGGTCATGCACTCTTGCACGTCCGCCACCCAAGGGGGGGGGGGGGGGGGGTAGCTGTGCGCTTGGTCTCACTCGGAAGAATGACGCTCCCGCCGCACACTTGATGGTCAGATCTACTGGTTTGCCGTTGATTGGAGAAACGTCTCTGTCGGTTGCCCGCCGCTGCGTTGTCCGTACTGCTCCGCTGTCCGCTACTTTTGTTTTGAGGACAGTTAGTGCTCTGTGGTCTGTAGCGTTGCAGGTGAAACAGCCTCTTGAATGCCCTTCCCTGGGAGGAGGCGTGGAGTCCGTCTGTCTCTGGCTCGTCTGGCTCCCTTGGATCTGGTTCCCATGGTTTCCAGTCTTCTGAAAATGTTTCGTCGCGCTGGGTGGCCCCAGGGTTTTCCCATGAGCGATGAGATATCTTTCAGCAGCCTCAGTCACATCTTTAAGCGTCTGCAGCTTTTGTTCTTCTAAGTGGGTCGCTAGGTCCTTGTGACAGGCATTGAGAAATTGTTCTTTCACAATCAGGTCATGGAGACTGTCGTAAGACTTCATTTCGCCTGATAACTCCACCCACTTGTGTAGATATGACGACAGGCGCTCCACAAACTGCTTTGGCGTCTCGTCTGACTTAGGCCGGCATTCACGGAAGCGTTTACGGTAGCCCTTCTCTGTAAAGTTGTAGCACTGCAACAGGGCCTCTTTCAAGACGTCGTGGTTTTTGGCGTCATCGTTCGACAGTCTGGTGTAAACTTCGAGAGCTTGCCCCGTCAGAAGTGCACTCAGTCGAATTGCCCAGTCTTGAGGTTGCCAGTTAGAGCTTTCAGCGAACCTTTCGAATCTCGCCAGATAACTGTCAATCTGGTCCTTCCCGTCGACGAAAGCTGGCAATTTTGGAGCCGTGTTGTCACTGATAACTTGTGGCGCATGCTGCTGTTGCTGGATGCGCGCCAACTCTAGTTGGAACTGCCGATCAGCTTCTCTTTCCTCACGCCTGCGCTCATCTTCTCTTTCTTTACGCTGCTCTTCTCTTTCTTGCCGCTGCTGTTCAATTTCCAGACGCTTCAATTCTAATTCTCTTTCTTCACGGCGACGCTGCTCTTCTAATTCTCGTTCTTCACGGCGACGCTGCTCTTCTACTTCTCGTTCTTCACGGCGACGCTGCTCTTCTACTTCTAGACGCTTCTGTTCTAGTTCTATTTCTTTTTCTAGACGCTTCTCTTCCAATTCTCTTTCTCGTATTCTCTCCTGAGACTTGACGTACTCCGTCAGCTGCTTGCCTTTTAGATTCAGTTCAACCCCTTTCTGCCAGAAGTCAGCCATCTTGATGCTTCTGGAAAGTTCTTTTCTGGAAAGTTCTTTTTCTAGAAAGTTCTTGACTGTAGAGTTCTTTTTTCTGGAAAGTTCTTGACTGTGCTGTACCTTTCTAGACTGTTCTAGAACAGCACGCTTTCTGCAGTAGCGCTGATGCTTGTCACTAGTCGCTTTCGCTGACGCAGGCCCCGCTGTCCTCGTCGTATGCGACGCTGCACCACGCTGGTGTTGATGTATACGCTCCTGTGCTGAAGTAGACGCGACGTCCGCTCGCCGCTCTCTGTAACACTGGCGATGTAGCTCCGAGACTGTCCCTCGACGTAGTCTTACGGCAGCCACGTAGTCCCGCTCTGTTGTTCGCTCACGAAGCAACTCTTCGGCGACTACACGCCCTTGCAGTCAACCCGAACCTATCGGTGATGTAGTCCCAGTATGTTGGCCCCTCTCGACGCAACTCGTTGGCGGCTACCCTCGATGACTGCCTCTCGTAACGTTGACTCGCTTGTTGTCGCAGTTGAACCCTTGGCTATGGCGTGAATCGCGGCTTGACCCCCAAAATGTTACACTCTGTTTGATGATGGTGTTTTTCTTTATCAGTATCTGATTCAGCCCCGATGCTTGAATTCCTGATAGTTGTGTAACTCAGATTCGTTTATTCACACAGCCCGTCCAAACAGCATACAAGTCACAAAGTCGACGTATGAAGTTTTCCACTTTTATTCAGCACACATCAACAACTGCATACAATTCTCAACTCAACTCAACAACTTTCACAGCAACTCTCCAAATCACTATCAACAACTTTACTATCAACAACAATCTCGGCACACGATTAAATAACCTCTCTCTCTTCCGGAAGAATTTCGAACAATGTAGAAATGACGCACTGCCACCAATCGAATAAAAGATCGTCATCACTGACTTACGTCATACATTATTATTTCTCCTTCTGGAACGACCTCTTGCTTCGACATGTATCGGGAAAATTCTATAGAAAGTAAACACTCAGATCCAGAAACTTCTACAGTAATATCGACCAAAGCAAATTATCAACGTTATACAAAGCCTCTCCTAACAACAATGCAAACTCAAATCAAAGGTAAATAAACTCCATTATTGAATACTTTGCAAAACGAAACGATTATACAATGGATCCTAAATATTTGAAGCTATGCACTGTGTTAAGGGGATTGGCCTTGGACTTTGATGTCCGTGTTGATGCCATTGGTGTTGTTGGTCATCATTTTGGTCTTCTCTGCACTTATTTCCATTCCATAAGCTCTGGAGGTGGTGGCAAGCCTCTGTACCAGCTGTTCAAGTTATTGTTCCTCTCCAGCCAATCCATCAATGTCATCCGCAAAACGAAGATTGGAGATTGCTCTACCCCCTATGCTGACTGTGCCTTCATGATCTGGAAGAGCATCTGACATGATGCGCTCTAGGAAGAAGTTGAAGAGTGTTGGAGAGAGTAGGCATCCTTGACGCACACCGATTGTTGTTCTGAACCAGTTCCTGATGGCGCTATTGTGGAGGACTGCACTGGTAGCCTTGTCATACAGGCTTTTGATGACTTCAATAATTTTAGGGCTGACGTTGTACACTTTCATTGTTGCCCATAGAACTGCATGCCAGACTCGGTCAAACGCCTTTTTGAAGTCTATGAACACATGATATAGATGTTGTTGGTGCTGTAGGTATTTCTCACAGATTATTCTGAGGTTGAAAATCTGTTCAGTGGTACTTCGCCCTGCCCTGAATCCTGCTTGTTCTTCAGCTATGATTTGTTCAGCTTGTGGTTTCAACCTGTTGAGTATTATTTTCATGAGGACCTTAAGCTTAGACAGTAAAGCAATAAAATTAGCACTAGGGGTCCCAATTCATACAAAAACCACAGAGGCCTATAAACTTGCAGGAGTTATGTCACGAATATAGGGGGTTGGGGGATGAGGATCAGCAATTATTCCCCCGCGCTGTGTTGCCTCCCTTGACTAGGCCAACTTGCGGCGACATTCAGGGAAATAATGCTGGGAGTACTAAAGAATGATAGACAGTTGAAAGGCCAGATGAGAAGAATACAAACTAAACTAGTGGAGAATTTGAACAAGGGGAAGTCGGATGTTATAATATAATACTAGTCAATTTATTAAATAAATGCAGGTCAGGCGTAGGAGGTAGGCTATACTGCTGAGTCACTGGGGAGTCTGTTAACGTCCAGAGTATCGTGGAGTTATTCCGGTTTAGCTGTCTGGGGGTTACTGGGGCGATTGTGGACTGATATCATCATAAGGCAAAGGGGTATCTGGCTGCTTTAGCGTGGTAAGCCAGATGTTCCGAGAATTGTGGTGTGCGCTGGGTGCGCACTTAGCTGCTATGGCGAATAGGCGGTGGTTGCCTCAGGATTCTGGATGGCGATTGCGCAAGGGTCCAGTCGCGAGCGTCCGTCTTCCAATCCAGGTCACTGGGTCGAATTCTTGGGTAATAGGGGCGGTGGTGCATTCAGTCTACGTAGCTGACCGGTTGCTGTACTTCTGCTTTCAACGCTTCACGGTGTCAACCAGGAGATCTGGGTTGCACGCAGCGGGTCTTGAGTCTCGTAGCAGCCCGGTATAAGGGCCCGTTCTGGAACGAAGTATTGACTCAGGATCAGAGGTGCACACACACTCTGGATGCCGCGCCGGGTAGCGCGCATGCCAGTCAGATTTTCGAATTTGGACGCACCGGCCAAGACTTGACCGGTTCGTTCCAGCTGTCCAACAATTTCAACAATGGCTATTGGGCTTGGTGGAGTTTACTGGCGGCCGCTAATAGATAATAACTTCGGCGCCCAAGATGGGGGTATGGACAGCAGGGGTGGATATTTACACAACAGGATCAGGGGAGGAAGCAAAAGGGATAATTACAGGACAATGGGGGTTATAGGCAAGGGTGCTTCACTGGGGGACTTTAATCTGAGTAACAGGACAACATGGCATGGGGGATTTATACAAGAGTCTAGGCAGGGGAATATACAAGTATAAATACAAGCATGGCATGAACAGCAATCAAAATGCAGATAATGGATACAAGAAATAAAATGCATATCACAAGCAATACATCAAGACAAACCACAGACACGGACGTAAGTATCTACAAGACATACGATCATGTTGGGAAATCGACGGGTGATGGGAATGCTAAATGATATGAAATACGTCTCCACTCTTACCTTGACCAAGGAACGGGTAGGAACACAAGAATATTGTCGGAGCTCAGCGGTCGCAACGAAGGTGCGGACGTGTCTCGGAGCAGTGTGTTTACTCGGGCTGCTGGAATTGGACTGACGCCTGAGTCTACCTATTCTGGGCTCCAAGGGGCTATCCCGAGGGGCGGGGCTTAGGTGGCTTGGCCAGCGGGCAAGAAAGTAGAAACTGGACGCGAGCAGCGCCAGGGGTAATCGTACGCTTGTGACAAGTTATTCCTCTTGATGAATGGCGAAAGATATCATGTGCCAAATACATAGTAAGAGCAAATGCAATCAACAACAGTACTGACGAAGAACTGTTCATACGATCTGATTTAGATTTTCCTAAACAAGCCCAAAAAGTGCACTCCTTTACAATAAAAGGAACCTTTACAAAAGATTTGATTCATATTGTTTTAACGTATATTGAGTGTTTACATAAAACTATTATTTCACCAGTACCTATGTGGGAATTAGAAAAAGCTAAATATGATATCTGTTACTGTAATGAAAATAAAAACCACAACCCTCTGTTTACTGTAATTGAGGTTCGACATCATATACGTGAGAAGTATTCTGGTCAACTGAAAATATATACTGATGGATCTGTTCTTCACACAGATGAAGCAGGAGCTGCGTTTGTAATACCGGATTTAAATATATAAAAATCATATTATTTAAGGAAAGGATATTCGATTTTCACTGCTGAATTAATTGCTATATTACCTCAACCTCAACACATCTTTATTACCACAGGAATGGAAATATTGTACAAGTCTCATCACATTATATTATATTATGGCTCCACACAACAGGACAGTTATAATGAACAATAATAAGACACAGACTGATATAAGAGGTTCAGAAAGCATAGGATCCGTACGCACATTATCCGTACATAATTTAACTATGCATTGATTGAGCGAACGCCTCTTGCAGGTAAAAATATTACAGGTAAGAAGTATGACTAAAGAATAGGCACTATTATTTCAGTCATAAAAGCCTCGCGCAGTTACAACACACTCACGCACTACATTTGCCCACTCATTACTGCAGCCGTGCACTCATCCACACAGAACACATCATAAACAACTATAACAACGAGATAAAAAATACCAAACAGTCCTTGACAAATAAGGTAATACACTCACACTTACAAACACAATAATTATCAATGGACATGTGGGTAGTAAAGTAAAACATACAAGTTTGATTGTAAAAGCAATTAATCAGATACAAATAAATGATGGGGTTATTAATTTGAGGGTGGTGAGGTGTCCTGAGCAGAGCCATCAGCGTTTGTTGGTTGAATTGAAAAGGGTAATTGCAGTAGGGATGAAAGTGGAACTGAAGCGAACTGTTCGGCATTGCATTGTCCTGAGTCGAACCCCGGACGGAAGACACTGGAAGAGGGGGCACAGGGGGTGGGTGGGGTCTTTAATGATGCACATGGCCTTGCTCAGGGCCCTTGTTTGGAACAGATCACAGAGACGGGGGAGATTTCTGCCTACAATCTTGCTACATGTTCTGGAGATACTGTTAAGAGAATTTTGGTTTTTGAGATTAAGAGACTGATAGAAACAGATGAATGAAAATGTTAACACAGACTCAATGAAAGCAGTATAGCACTGCTGCAAAATTCTTTGCGACACCATCAAGTGAACGCAGTTTGTACAACATATACATCCTCTGTCTGCACTTCTTGAACACTGCCTCAGCGTTAGCTGTGAACTTTAATTTATCGTCAATGAGAATGCCAAGATATCTATAGGTGTCTACTCTTTCTACCTCTTCTCCCTTTAACAAGAGTGCCGGCAAATCTGTCCCATTCCGCCTAAAGTCCACAACCATTTCTTTAGTCTTTTTGACATTCAGTTCAAGATGGTTCCTATCACACCAGTTGACAAAAGAGTTGACACTTTGCTCGTAACATGTCACAGAGTCTGAAAGGTCGACAACAGCAGCATCATCAGAAAATTTGATAATATGTGTGTCATCTCTGGAAATTTGGCAGTTGTTTGTGTAAAGGGTAAAGACAAAGGGGGCTATCACAGTACCCTGTGGCGCACCTGTGTTGATGACCTTGACAGAGGAGATACAGTGGGATGATGCTGCTGCTGCTGCTGCTGCTGCTGATGATGATGATGACGATGATGAGGATGATGATGTAGCTGCAACTGCTGCAGATGATAATAGTGATGACGTCGGTGATGACGAAGACGATGATGGTGATGAAAGTGGCGGAGGGGGGGGCTTTAATGCACACTGTCTGTGTTCGGTTAGTGAGGAAGTCTGTGACCCATAGGGTAAGAAAAGGGTTGATGTTCATGGTTTGAAGTTTTTGAGCAAGAATATGAGGCTGGATGGTGTTAAAAGCCGATGAAAAATCAGCATAGAGAATGCGGACGTACGCGCCGCCGTCTTCCAGGTGGGAGTGTGCACGGTGTAACAGAGTTATCACAGCATCCTCAACACCCCTGTTCTGCCTATAGGCGAACTGCAAGGGGTCGAGGGACGGCTGTGCTTCCACCTTCAGTTTAGACAGTACCAGTCTCTCAAAGCACTTCATCAAGACAGAAGTAAGGGCTATGGGCCTATAATCATCCAGGGTAGAGGGGCTGGACCTTTTTGGAACGGGACAGATCGTTGCCTCTTTCCACGATTGCGGTACCACATGAGTTTGTAGTGACTGATTAAAATATCGCAGAACACTGGGGCGAGTTCGTCGCCGCAGGCCTTGACAAGTCTACCATCAATGCCATCAGGCCCGGAGGCTTTCCTTGGGTTGACTTTCCTGAACACTTTGGCCACCTCCCTCTCTTCCACTAAAGGGGTCTCGGCACTTGCAAGGCCTGCAGCAACAGCATCAACCACCTCCTTCCTCTCTCTAGAAAAGTCGTGGGAATCAAAACGACAATAGAAACTATTTAAATCTTCAGCAAATTGTTTTCTCTCTACTGTTGTCCTGCCATCATCCTTTTCCCTCACCTCCCCCTTCCCCGCTAGTTCCTTTATCCCCCTCCAAATAGCTCTAAATACAATTTCTAATCTTTCTGTGAGTATGTTCAGCGTTGTTTTATGCGTAGATTCTATGTCAGTTTTACAAGCACTGAATTCAGATAATAATGGTGAAAGAAAAGATATTATTTTGGAAATTAAAAATATTATTCACAGTTTGATAACTAATGGCACTCAGGTGAATTTTGTCTGGATTCCCTCACATAGTGGTTTCCTTTATAATGATTGGGCTGATCGGGCTGCAAAACTTGGTGCCTCAAATATTAATTCTCAAACAATAAAAATACCGTTGTCTTCTAAAGAAATTCAAAAATCTATAGAAAATAAATTTGTAAAAGAGATTAAACTTAATTGCAACTATAATAAACCTTGTGGAATTGCTAGATCAATTGCAAGCATGGCACATAGAATAATATTAAACTCCATTAAAACCAAATATTGTAAAAATGTGAAATGCATATGTGGTGAATCTATTTCACTGAAACATGTATTATTTCAATGCAGTAATATGCGTCCATTTTTGCCAAATGATGCTTCTGTTATCGATTCCATTGATAACATAAGCTTTGATGTAAGCGTTAGATTAGCAAAAGCTTTTATTGATTCTCCAGTTGCTCAATTTATATAATTATGTATTTTATATGAATGTATGTATGTATGTGTATGTATCTGGTGTAAAAGTGTGTGAATGCGTGCGTACGTCTTATCATCTCGATGAAGAAGACGTTAATAAAACAACCAATCAACCAAATAAGCTACGTTTTAAATGGCTTGACGAGATTGCAGTTTTACACGGGTTCCGTGGCGATTTGGAACACTTTTGAATGCTTGCCATTTTGTTTTTTTTTATTTATTTATAGACTAAACTATAAACAACATGCTGAAAAATAAAACAGACGCCCAAACTTAGCCAAGCGATTCGTGACATTTGTGGGAAAAATAAAAGTGACTATACCTACAGTCAGCTCCTACCCTTCTCGAATCAATTAATAACAGCTTGGGCATTAAACACGAAAGTAACACAGGTGAGTCAAAAGTATTTACCTGTTTGAGAGTAAAAGAACTTGGTCTCACATACACATACACATACACACGCACACACACACGCGCACACACACACACACACACATAGGACAGAAAAAGAAGAAATTTGCTCTCAATGTGGGACAGGATTTTTTTAGGCTTAGTTTCTCTGAGCTGTCATACAGTTGCATGGAAGCTGTCATAGATCTTTGAGTAATTTTGAGAAGTGAAAGTCCCTGATCATATTCAAAAGAAATGTTTTGTATGTGGGAGAAAAACAGAACACACACCAAAAAAGGAAAAGTTGCATCTCTGTTAATGTGCTGCCTCATTGTCATTGGGGTTCATGGTGATGATGATAATGAGGATGATGATGATGATGATGAGGAGAACGAGGATGATGGCGGTGGTGTTGGTGATGATGATAATAATCATGATGGTGGTTGAGTTGGTGGTGGTGGTGGTGGTGGCGATGGTGATGGTAATGCCGATGATAAAGGAAGAAGAAGAGGGGGAGATGTGGTGTTCTTAGTTTCTCTCTCTCCCTCTCTCTCTCTCACTCTCTCACTCTTTCTCATTCTCTCTCTCACCTCTCTCTCTCACTCTGTTCTAGACTTCCTCATCGTGTTCCTCATCTTCAGTTTAATGGGATCGGGATGGGTGAGGGATGGAGCGTGGGGTGGGTGGGTGGGTGGGGGTGTTGGGGTTTGGTGGATGTAAAATAAACACGCATTTTTAAAATTATTATTATTTTTTTTTGGTGAACCTCAGTTGGCAGGCCAAGCTTTTTTTTTTCCTTTTTTTTTTAAATTTTTGTTTGCTCAAGGCCTTCTTCATTGGTTCTTTTGTTGTTGTTGTTGTTGTTGTTGTTTTTGTTCCTTTCAAAAGGGGCACAAACAAAATAAAATGGCTTTTACAGATTTCTAATCAACATTTGTCTTTCAAAAATATGCATAGGTGAGAACACTGATTTAATTTTCTTATAAATACTAATACACATTTTAGCTATCAAAATAACATGATTAATCTCCTCAACGTTTGTTTTACCAATTTCCCTGTGATTCAAAATACCAAACATCACTTCTCTAACACTTAATTTAACACTCACATTTATCGTAGACAAAATGTATGTTTCTATATCTGACCAAAATATCATTATTACTGGACAAAAATAAAAGAAATGTTCAATGACATCCACAATATCTTTGCAATAAAAACATTTATTATTATCAACTACCTTCATTTTATGTAATAGAATATTAGTAGGTTATATATTATGTAGTATTTTTTAATGAAGAACTCTAAGCCTCGTTTCCATTGTGGCTAATTTTCAATAACCCAGTAATGTTTATCTATGTCAATGTCAACCCCCGTTGGGGTGCCGGGGGTTTCAGTATAAATAGTATCCCCACTTTCTGGAAATTTAGTGCTTTAAATTCCTACTGTCACTGTCTTTCTCATTTGCTCTTTCTCATTCCTGCTCTGTTCTATCAATCTGCTATACTATCGTCTTCTTCGCTAGCCCAGTCTCCTACCTTTTTTCTTGAAAACTCTTCCGGGACAAGACTCCTTATTTGTGTATGAGGTCTGTTGGCTCAGCTTGGGAATATTGGACGCTTTCTGCCAGGTGGTCACTAGGGCTTCCTATGATGTTATTATTTAGCAATGTAGGCATTTTATATGTATGTGTTTTGTTGATAATTTATAATGATGTTTGTATTCTATTTTGTTTTTGTAAACAGGGGTTCGATAAGTTGGGGCGAAGCCTCAGCCGTCCCCTGCGTGGGATGTCTTTATTGTAAAGTGACTGGCTGGTGGAGAGCTTTTGGTTTTACCACTAGGGTTGTTTCAGCAGATCTTTTATGCGGATCGGGGGTTGTTCGGTCCTGATTTGGCTCGGAAGAGTCCGCTGGACCTAAAGCAATAATAATGTAATGTAATGTCAATGTCAAATTTTCTTTTCCAGAATCCAACAGTACAAGGCTGGGTTCTTTTTGTAGCAACTAATTCTTTCCTAAAGTCACGAGCCCTTACCAGGGTTTTTATATGAAATAAGGGAGTGCTAGGGTATGCTTCGTTTTGTGAACAAGATGGAAACAATTGTAAGAACCTGGCAACTGCTGCACGTACTGTTATGTATTCTAAAATCCTATTTGGAGAATTCCCTAACCTCTGACAAATATCTCCATAAGAAACCATGCCAAAGCCATCGACTACATCTCTTATATAAGTATAACCCCCCCTCCCCCCCTCCCACAACCCAGTCCTCGAAATACAGAACGTTTCCCGCATATTTTACATTTACATTATTCCATAACCTAGAGCAAATGTTGTCAGTATAGTGTTTGTTATTATCTAGCCACGTTTGTATTACCTTTCTCCAAAATCTAGATGTCACTTTATTTAACCCTTTAAATAAGTAACTTGAAGTATTTGAGAAAAAGCATGCAAAATTACCACCAAAGTGCGAAAACAGCAAAGTGGTAGTGACAGTCCATCTTTCATGCGGTGAAGTCTTAAATAGTTTTGTTACCCACTGGAGTATAAAAGAGATCTGCAATTGTCTTATATCTATCACGTTTACCCCTCCGTTTTCAACACTGTCACATAAAACAGTTCTTTTCACTTTCTCAAATGCTCTTCGGTTACAGTCTTTTTTACGCCACAAAAATTTGTACAGCAAAGTATTCACTTCATTGAGAACACAGTCTAGGGCAATAAATGCTTGCATAATGAATACGAATTGTGAAATTAAAAAGGTTTTTATAATACACAATTTTCCCATGATACTTAGATTTCTCCTTTCCCATGTAGCAATCAATCTTTTAATTTTAACTAGTCTATCTGCCCAGTTCTGCATAATAGGAGAAGCAGTATTACTGTTAGAAAAACATACACCAAGAATTTTTAATTGATTTTTCCATCTAAAATCTAGAGGTGTATCAGAAGAACTTTTTTTTACTTCCAAGCCACATGGCTTCTGATTTTTCTTTATTCATGTATAAACCCGAGAACTCTGAAAATTGTTGAATGGTTAATATTGCATGATGCATATCCTGTTCTCCTGATAAAAATAAGGTTATATCATCGGCATATAAAGCAATCTTAACAACATCTTCAACGTAAATGTTATTTATTTTCCATTTTTGTATGCCTTTAATTTCTTTCATATTTCTAAATTTACTTGCAAAAATTTCTACTGCCAGAATAAAGGCTAGAGGTGAAAAAGGACAACCCTGTCTAATACCAGAATCAACCTGGAAGTATTCAGTCATCCAGCCACAGTACTGGATGCAGCTCTGAGTACTGCACATTAAAACTCGAACCCATTTTATAAAATCTGGGCCAAAACCAAATTTTTTAAAAGCACACAACATGTAATCTTTAGAGATACTGTCAAAAGCTTGCGAGTACTCTACAGTTACAAGTAATCCCGGTTTATTTTGTTCATTTAGTTGCTCAATAAAATCATCAATAAGACGAAGCAGTGTCGCAACATTTCATCCTTTGATATACCCTACTTAATCTAAGCTAATACTGTCACTAATAACATAATTTAAACGACACGCTAAATATTTTGCCAACAGTTTATAGTCGGTATTTGTTAAGGAGATAGGTCTCCAGTTTTTTAGTTCATTTCTGGGAAGATCTTTACCTTTGTGTACCAATGTAATAACTGCCTCTTCAACATCTTCCTAGAGCGCGCGTGATGTCAGATGCCCTTACAGATCACGAAGGCACAATCAGCATTAGGGGTAGAGCAATATCCAATCTTCGTTTTGCGGATGACATTGATGGATTGGCTGGAGAGGAACAAGAACTTGAACAGCTGGTACAGAGGCTTGCCACCACCTCCAGAGCTTATGAAATGGAAATAACTGCAGAGAAGACCAAAATGATGACCAACAACACGAATGGCATCAACACGGGCATCAAAGTCCAAGGCCAATCCCTCAACACAGTGCATAGCTTCAAATATTTAGGAGCCATTGTATCAGACGATGGTTCTCGACAGAAAGTCCTCTCCAGGATCGCACAAACAACTGCTGCCCTGACAAGGTTGACCCCAAGTCTACATTCCAATGTAAGGCTGCTGTGCTCCCTTGTCATCTCCATCTTCCTTTACGTTTGCGATACATGGGCCCTCACAGCAGATCTACAACGACGAATACAAAGCATGAAGATGAGGTGCCACAGAAGACTTCTGGGCATTTCCTATACCCAGCACACCCCCAACGATGAAGTCTGACAGACCATCACACAAGTCATTGGACAACACGATTACCTGCTCACAGTGGTGAAGAAACGGAAACTCCGACGGTATGACAAAGTCACCAGATCATCAGGCCTTGCAATGACCATCCTGCAAGGCACGGTGCAAGGAGGTCGAAGAAGAGGGAGACCGAAAAAGAGGTGGGAGGACCACATTTGAGAATGGGCTGGTTTGACACTGAGCGAGGCCATGAGGGTTGCTGAGGACAGAGAAAGATGGAGTACGCTGGTTAAACGATCATCTGTGGTGCCCCTACGACCTCCGAGTTATGGGATAGTATAGAATTTCCTCCATCACATTGTCAAGAAAAGCATGGTTAAAATATGGTACAATCCAAAAGCTGGATGTTTAGGGTCCAGGAGGCATGTTGGTCCCTCATGAGGGGTTGATGCTTGTTTACATGACAGGCAGGTATGTTCAATAAACAGAATATTTTTTCATAGACAATAATCAGATTTGTTTTAATACACAGACAAATCCACTAAAAGAATTCGAGAATTGTTTGTTTATTTCCAGGATTCCAGCCATTCAGGTTGAGTGGTTTCAGATTGTATGCAAAATATGAATTTTAAACAAAAGAAAGGAAAAACAAGCAAAAAATAATCAACTTATAATCTTTTTTTTCATTTTGAGAGGCAAGACTTAAAACTTTAGACAAAAGTCCAAGTAAATCACAGTCCTGTACACTTCTTATTCTAATGAACTTCTCATATTCTTAGTTATACAATGAAATCAATTGATAAAGAAAAAGATGCTTACTTTTTCTTCAGGAAATCAAACACAATCTGTGCAGTCGCCATGTTGATAGGCAGAGCAGTTTCGCAACGTAGCCACGAACTAGATCTACAAGAAAACGAAAACCAAACTAATTTCATTGGCAATTTATTCCCTCTGCAGAGAAAATTACCAGCCTCCATACATTTTGCAGCACATATTAACTACAATAACAGTCAGTAGTCAATAAAACATGTGTGAAGCCATGTAAAATCATGTTGTTGTTGTATCAATTTTTATTCATCAGATTAACATAAGTTGTATTGATGTAACATAAACAATTTACTAAATCTACCATGCGCACATCATAGATATTTTTCACATTATCAAACCATAAAAATCATCATACTACTGACATACACATACACTTTTAACAACATACATTCCCATATAACAATTAGTTAGCATTATGAAACAAATTTAAAAAAAATAAATAAAAAGTGGAACTTTCAACTTCACCTGTGAGGAACGAAGTACACTTATAAATGTCATTTTGCGTCTTACAGAAAGTTGAAGTTGGGCCTCCAAGCCCCCACCTCCACCCCACCCCACCCCCTATAAAAATAATAATAATAATAATAATAATAATAATAATAATAATAATAATAATAATAATAATAATAATAATAATAATAATAGTAAATTCATGAACCTATTCATAATGCTTACATAAAATCTCTTCTGGCCAAGGAGAGAGAGGGGCGGAAGTGAAGTGACGTCAGGTGAACGTAGTCACATCCGGTGAAACCGGCGACCACAAAAGTTTGCGGGATACACACGCGATGTTCAAGATTATACACACGGAAGGCTGTGTATAGACTTCTGCCGACAATTTGTAACCACGTGTTTTTTTAACGTGCTAGGGTGAAATTATGTCCCCTGAGTCCCTAGAAATGCCTCTTTCGTTGTGCCGACGTCGGCAGAAATACGCACGTCGGCGGTATGCGGGTGTGTAACTACGAATTTGTCGGCAAAAGTGTCAAAAGACAAAGACACACCCCCCCACACACACACACACACACATACACATACACCCACACACACACACACACACACATTACTAATTTTAAGGCCAGATGTAATATCCCGTTTGCCGTCATTGTTCTGCTGCAATATCACGTCAAAACATAATATCACATATTCATACGTCATAAACACAATAAAACAACAACAGAATAGGCTGCTGCGAACGAAGACTATGAAAACCTTTTTCTCCCTGATTTCGACAGAACAATAGGCAACAAAATCCACTCGACCCTTGAAATTATTATAAATGTTCACTTGAAACTGCTATAAATAAATACACAATATTAGATCTGATGAAGACAGTTCAGGTGGACCAAAAGAGAATAATAAATTATTATAAAGAATTTAAAGTACAAATAATAATAAATATTGTCAGTATGAACTATGAACATGACAAGATCTCTACTAAGTTCTATAACACACACACACATTCCCCCCCCCCCCCCACACACACGCACACACACACAAGGGGAAAAAGGGGGAGCCACTTAAACTAACAGATGGTTTAGTTACATTGTTGTAAAACCTTGTTGCATTAATAGATTTAGAATTTATATCAAGCTTATTTGTAGATTTGAGACCATTAAGACAGTGAGAAATACCCCCATTGGGATCCATATTAGGATTTTGCTCCTGTCACTTTTCTTTTATTAACATTTATCCTTTGCATATCAACTATATTTAGGAATGAACATACATTTCCATCATCCATTTCAGACCGGTCTACAAGTATACCTTAAATCAAGTAAACTGGAGATCTTTCTTCACTGAGACAAAGTGTCTCTGTGTCCATCTCCTCCTCCGACTTTTAACTTAAAGTGTCGTTGAGGGGATGCATACACTTGAATCCCATGTGGAACCAGTTGCCGCTATTTTCAACCTGAAATTCCACCGTGGGCAAAGACAGCTTTTTCCCACTGTCTGTGAACATGGCGTAGATCACGTGCTGCTCCACCTGCAACACAGAACATCTATATATATAAATTGCTTAGCCGGAAGTCCTTCTTCGCCACTACTATAAAGTTTGTCCGGTATGGACGCTGATCTGGGCATGTGCTGGCCGCTGGGAATCGGCCTGTTGTGTGCTCAAAACCAGCGAAATCGTTATAGCCGACATTTCCTTACCGAACGTTTAACCGTTTCTGAGATAAATAAATAAACAAAATGTCCACAAACTGCAATAGCCTCATTCCGCGCGCTTCCATTAAAAATCAAATTGAGGTTTCAGCATGTTTTCCCATATAGACCAAAAAATTTATTATATTTGTACGAAGCATTGATAGCTCAGTTGGTAACACCTTCGCCTAACGTTTAGGGCGACCCAAGTTCGAATCCGCCGCGGGCCATATTTTTTTTAATGTTTTTTTTTCCCACTACAATATTGATATTTTTCTTTTTAATGTAGGCTTTTTACCTTTATTATTATTATTATTATTATTATTATTATTATTATTATTATTATTATTACTATTATTATTATTATTACTATTATTATTATTATTATTATTTATAATATTATATCTTATATCAAATTTTCTTTTAAAACCTTGGTGTTTATGATTTCTATTTGTATTATTCTATATTCAATATTATTATTATTATTATTATTATTATTATTATTATTATTATTATTATTATTATTATTATTATTATTATTATTATTATTACCAAGGATCGGGATGGGGTGGTACGTTATTATTATTATTATTATTATTATTATTATTATTATTATTATTATTATTATTATTATTATTATTATTATTTTATTTTTTTAAAATTATTATTATTTATAAACTAATAATAATAATTATTATTATTATTATTATAATATCTTATATCAAATTTTATTTTAAAACTTTGGCGTTTTTTATGATTTCTATTTGTATTATTCAATATTATTATTATTATTATTATTATTATTATTATTATTATTATTATTATTATTATTATTATTATTGTTGTTGTTGTTATTATTATTATTATCAAGGATCGGGATGAGGTGGTACGTGTAGGTAAAAGGGGGCTACGGGTAGGTTTAAAGGGGCATGGGTAGGCATTACGGGGATACGGGTATATATAAGGGGGTATGGTGATGGTCGATTCCTTTCATCCATACCTGCGAAACGATCAACGGGGAAGTATCAAGGAGGGTACAGGTAGGTTACAAGGGGGGTACGAAAGGTATCAAGGGGTTATGGGGAGGTATCAAGTGGGTTCGGGGAGGTATCAAGGGGGTATGATGAGGCATTATGGGGGGGACGGGGAGATATCAGAGGGTGGGGGGGGGGTATGGTGAGGTATCAAGGGGGATATGGGGAGGTATCATCGTCCAAATGAAACTCGCAGACAACAGTTGTCTCTATGTCTACATTTTAAACAGCAACCTGTGTACCCTGGCTTGCCAGGGTACAAAAACCACTAGTTAAAAATAAACAAATGTAGGTTTAATGTGCGTCTGAATAGCAAAATCAAATCTGGGCAAAGACTTCACGCTAGATGGAGCGATCCAAGCGGATGATCCGATGCGCCTAACACACGCTAGATGGAGCGATCCAAGCGGGTGATCCGATGCGCCTAACACACGCTAGATGGAGCGATCCAAGCGGATGATCCGATGCGCCTAACACACGCTAGATGGAGCGGTCCAAGCGGATGATCCGATGCGCCTAACACACGCTAGATGGAGCGATCCAAGCGGGTGATCCGATGCGCCTAACACACGCTAGATGGAGCGGTCCAAGCGGATGATCCGATGCGTCTAACACACGCTAGATGGAGCGACCCAAGCGGATGATCCGGTGCGCCTAACACACGCTAGATGGAGCGATCCAAGCGGGTGATCCGATGCGTCTAACACACGCTAGATGGAGCTATCCAAGCGGATGATCCGATGCGTCTAACACACGCTAGATGGAGCGGTCCAAGCGGATGATCCGATGCGTCTAACACACGCTAGATGGAGCGATCCAAGCGGATGATCCGGTGCGCCTAACACACGCTAGATGGAGCGATCCAAGCGGGTGATCAGAGGCGCCTAACACAGCAAGTGGGCGCCTGGAGCAGCCTGAGTTGGATCCTGTTATTGGTCATAGCCTTGACCAGCTCATGAGCTGGAGAAGCGCTGTGTAGGTATATGAGAAGGATTCAATATTTACTATTCTAAAACATGATACGCAGCAATAATTTAACCCTGACTGACTGCCTCTATTAAAGGGACTCGCTTTGACCAACCCTCCCGACAGCTCCTCTTAACATTCACAGGGAGTGTTGCCCCCCTAAAATAATAAGTTCACAACGAACCAACCAAAAAACTCTTTGGGAAAGTACAATTAATTTTTACATGAATGAACTCCGTAGTGTTTGGGCCTGTTATTACCAACAGGCGCTGACTAGCCAGCCAACGGTTTGGAGCTAAAAATGGCAGCTGCCAAAGCCGTCAGAGACAGAGCTGCCAATCAGCTTCGTTGTTCGCTCACCAATCAGGTCAAAGGTATTCGATGCACCGTTAATCAGAGGAAATCACTGCCTGTCACAACCGAAACGGAACATTCAAACTTTAAGCGGTTGGTTTTGAGCAACGAAATCCCACTTTATCAATTCCATCCTATTCCATCCCATAACTCGAAGGTCGTTGGGGCACCACAGATGATCGTTTAACCAGCGTACTCTATCTTTCTCTGTCCTCAGCAACCCTCATGGCTTCGCGCAGTGTCAAGCCAGCCCACTCTCTTCTCGGATGTTGTCCTCCCACCTCTTTTTCTGTCTCTCTATTTTTCTGCCTCCTTGCACCGTGCCTTGCTGGACGGTCTTTGCAAGGCCTGATGCTCTGGTGACGTGGCCATACCATCGGAGTTTCCGTTTCTTCACCATTGTGAGCATGTCATCGTGCTGTCCAATGGCTTGTGTGATGGTCTGTCGGACTTCGTAGTTGTTTGTGCGATCCTGCAAAGGACTTCCTGTCTGGACCCATTGTCTGATAAAATGGTTCCTAAATATATGAAGCTATGCACTGTGTTGAGGAACTTGCCTTGGACTTTGATGTCCGTGTTGATTCCATTGGTGTTGTTGGTCATCATATTGGTCTGCTCTGCACTTATTTTGATTCCAAAGGCCCTGGAGGTGGAGTCAAGCTTCTGTACCAGCTGTTCAATTTCTTGATCCTCTCCAGCTAATCCATCAATGTCATCCGCAAAACGGAGGTTGGAGAGTGCTCTACCCCCAATGCTGAATGTGTCTTCGTGATCTGCAAAGGCATCTGATATGATGCGCTCTAGGAAGATGTTGAAGAGTGTTGTAGAGAGTAGGCATCATTGACGCACGCGGATTATTGATCTGAACAGGTTTTTGATGGTGCTGTTGTGGAGGACTGCACTGGTCATACAGGCTTTTGATGACTTTAATAATGTTAGGGCTGATGTGGTACACTCTCATGGTTGCCCACATATATGCATGCCAGTCTCGGTCAAACGCTTTCTTGAAGTCTACAAATACATGATATAGATATTGTTGGTGCTGTAGGTATTTCTCACATATTATTCTGAGGTTGAAAATCTGTTTAGTGATACTTTACCATGCCCTGAATCCTGCTTGTTCTTCAACTATGATTCGTTCAGCTTGGGGTTTCAACTTGTTGAGTATTATTTTCAGGAGGACTTTGCTGGGATGACTGATGAGGCTGATGGTGGGGTAATTTTCACACTCATTAAGGTTACCCATTTTGGGGAGAATAATGATACAATGCGTAATGTAGTAACAATGCGAATTTTAAGTTAAACCCCTTTTCGCCAAAAGTAAACAAAACCTTCAAACTGGAGCCTTTTAAACCTGAACTGAAACCCATAACTGACAACATTTTCCATGCACAGTATAAGAATATATGACGAAAAAAAACAAACCTGCCCCACAATTATCTCCCTTGGTTAGCTCTCGTTTTTCCCTCCCATTGAATGATTTGGAAAGCGGTAAAATAACTGAAGAGCCAATATGAAAACATAAGAGACAACAACTTTGTGTATTACATTACATTACATGATTATTGCTTTAGGTCCAGCGGACTCTTCCGAGCCAAATCAGGACCGGACAACCCCTGATCCGCATAAAAGATCTGCCGAAACAACCCTAGTGGTAAAACTGAAGGCTCTCCACCAGCCAGTCACTTTACAATTAAAGACATCCCACGTAGGGGACGCTGAGGCTATACTCTAATTTATCGAACCCCCGTTTACAAAAAACAAAATAGAATACAAACATCATTATAAATTATCAACAAAACACATACATATAAAATGCCTACATTGCTAAATAATAGGAAGCCCTAGTGACCACCTGGCAGAAAGCGTCCAATATTCCCAAGCTGATCCAAAAGACCTCACACACAAATAAGGAGTCTGGTCCCGGAAGAGTTTTCAAGAAAAAAGGAAGGTGACTGGTCTAGCGAAGAAGAAGATAGCATAGCAGATTGATAGAACAGAGCAGGAATGAGAAAGAACACATGAGAAAGACAGCGACAGAGGGAATTTAAAGCACTAAATTTTCAGAAAGTGGGGATACTATTTATACTGAAACCCCCGGCACTCCCACGGGGGAAAAGTTTGTGTAGAACACAAGTGATAAAGGTGTGTCGCCTACAGAGCTGGGACAGGAGTGTATTGACAGCATGTTGGATATCATCCTTAGTAGTTGCTGACCTCCGCGGAATGAGGGAATGATAGGACAGATTTATCTCCCCTTCTCTGCTGTCCATGGTTTGCATGTGTGCCATAGATAAGATGGACGTGTCGCTGTGATCTCAGAATAGTGGGGCCGGGTAGCTCAGTTGGTAAGAGCGTCTTGCTAGTAACCGAAAGGTCGCTGGTTCGAATCCCGGATTGGTCAACGTGTGATCATATTATTTTCCCCTTTACCAACAACTGGCCCGCTGGTGTCAGTATAAATCGGTCCAGTAGTCACCTATATGCGAAAGTGTCGTGCGACTATAATCTACAAACAACAACAACAACAACATCTCAGAATGTCAGTGTATCAGCTGGGCTTGACGACAATCACGTGACTGATTTTCTACAGTATGAGAAGACGCCTGAATGAAGATCTCAGAAAAACATCTTCATGTAAAAAAAGTATTCCCAATTTGGCTGACTGGCAACGGAGATGGGAAATAACCTAACTTTCTGAAAGAGAATTCATTGCCAAACATAGTTCTACCAAAGACCTTATTACGGAAAGACAGGGAACTTCCATTATGTCCTATACAAAAATGCGAGACGCTCTCACGGATTATTTCCCTTTGCTCGGGCTGGCTATATTTCACCATCTGCTATATGAATGATCTGTGCGTGGTAACTTATTGAGCCTATGCCATTGCAAAAGAACATTTTTATGGCAACGTTTGCAAAAACCAAACTTTTAACCATCATTATTATTAACATTCCGCTACTGCTGTCTTTTGTTTTTGTTTTTGTTTACTTATTGACATTTATTAGGTGCTTTTATGCTGCTTATGTGTGTATGTCATAGGTTCGTTTTCTGCCCTGGAATTTATTATTTTTTAATCAACGACAGATATTTTAAAATTAAAATATGCATGACAGACTGTTTCATTTATCCGAAACTGTAAATCCGTAATCGTTAGAGAGAGAGAGAGAGAGAGAGAGAGAGAGAGAGAGAGAGAGAGAGAGAGAGAGAGAGCTCTGTCATTCAATCAATTAATCACAATAAAGCACAATATGTTTCACTAATAGTGTGAATTTAATTTATCAGGTGTCCCCCTACCCCCCAACCCTCTCACCTCCCACTTTACTGGCTTAATAACATCATTCACTTCATGGAAAATAATTAATTAATCAGACAGAACAATCAGAACCTACTGGCTAGACTACAACATTCCACGCAATATAGATCTAATGCGCAGAAATTCACAGATCATAACAAGGACTGAGTTTCTACATCACATTTTTTTCCCGTTTACTCTCAAACGAAAAGTGATTACAACAGATCAAGGACCACTTTTGTGCCTAGGTAAGGGGTTATTTTGCACAGTATTTGATCACGAGGAGAAAACAGACTTAGTCTAATTTAACTTGTTAACATAAGCAGTTTGACGAAGCCAAACTGCCAATCTGACATCTACTTTTGAAATATAAGCACAAATATAGTCAAACAACCTAGCAATAACGTAAACAGTGAGCGACCTGTTGAACGCAAACTGTCAGCAAGCAAACTGTTTTGGATTTAGCACATAGGTATAACATGAATCATTCAAGCCGCTCTCCGATTGTTTTAACACTAACAACACTGCAGCGGTCTTAGTTTAGGCCTACATAAACACAAAAATGAAGTTTTTCAATTGCAATTTACCTTTCTTTGTCTCTTAGAAATTTGAAAAAGGACTTGCCAACACAACTTTTCTTGTATCTGGCATTATGGCAATTGATAGCTGTGCAAAAGTCACCGCCCTGTTTCACTCGGTCGCCTTTTGACTTTCTGCCACGAGCCATTTACAGCATGTCGACAAGGGCGCATAACTCGTACATTTCGTCTCGCGGTTCTGTACCAGGTTCGCCCTCTTTCTATCATAAGCTCTTTGGTTCTACAACCTAGTGTTGCAGTGTTAGTAGTTTTGAACAGGGTTATGTTTAGAAACTGACTACTGGCGAGTTTAACAAAGAAGACAAAAATTGTGTGTAAACATAGAAACGGAGTCCTCTGAAGAGTGTAAACTTCAAAACGCTGGCTAGGTTTCCTCTTGTTTAACCTTATATTACTATCTCCACCATGTTGACCACCATTTCACAACGATTTAAATTCAGAAGGAAAAAAAACCACAACCCAAGCTATCACTTTCAGACATGCAGAGGACAGGGCAAGTGATATTTTGCTTACGTTACTTTCGTTCTGGTCCAGGAACGCCAGCACGGCTCGGCGGTACTGCTGCACGAAGGCTCGCATGATCTCGCGGGTGCCGAGAAAGAAACCTCCAGCTACCCAGTTCTTGTTCCTCCTAAAGATCTCCTTCCACGACTGGGAAAAATTGGGCGGGGACACTTCCCCGCACAGAATTTGCTGGGGGTGAAAGTCTGGAGGCGGTTGCATGGTGTAGTACTTGGGTAGTTTTTGGCCCACGATGTTTCTCAGGTAGCCTATGTCCATCCAGGCCACGTAAGGCGTGGTGATCGGGAAGTAGGCGATGTCCAGCGTGTCCAGCACTAAGTCAAACTTGGCGTGGGTCAGGCACGTGTAGTCCGGGTATACTGTGTTAGGCCAGTGCTTGGGGTAGTTCCCGGCGTAAATTTTGGCGATGCGGTCGCGCAGAGAGAACGCCCACAACTTGGAGCGATCCAAGCGGATGATCCGGGTGAGGTCAGTCAAGTTCTGCCTGACCGTCGCCATGTGACTGGCGAAGTGCTCCGAGTCCGTGTAGAACACCAGGGGCACCTTCATCTTGCTGAAGGGCTTGGACCACGTCTCGTAGATTCGGTGATCGCGTTTGCGGTAAGGGTTGCCCTTGCCGAACTCCCCGATGTCAATGTAGGAGGAGACTATCGTGACGTTGTAAGGAAAATTTCCCGCATCTGGCCATGAACTTGTCCCCCTTTGGACAGCTTTAGTCACTTTCTGCGCTGAAGTTGCGACGGTCCCATTATATGTAGAGGTTCTGGGGGGAAGGACGCCTTCGTACTACAACAGAAACAAAAGACATACAATACAATACTATTTATATCATGAATTTAGTACTAATAGATTAACAACTACTTTGCAGCCTTATATTGACGTTCTTGCGTTCAAGAACAGTGGAAAAAGTGTTACAATCTAATGTTGTTTTGTGGTACTGAATGCTCAGACGGTACGCTCCGCCGCAGACACCTTATACGCTCCGACCAGCAACATCAAAAACGCTGCGGGGGAGCGTACCACTCAACCTTTCACTGGTATTCTTTGTACCCATCGTTAGTCCAACCTAGATTAGGATGAAACTTAAAAATCTGAACCAGTAGCCATGATTGGATAGACTTTGACAAGTAACACCTTTTAAACCCCTTTGTTGACCATCTTCCGCATATTTCTATAATTTGTATCGTGGAAGACATTATTTTTGACCTGACCTGATCAAATTTATTTTCTAATAAATACACGAGAAACAGAAATTTCGAGAAACATCGCTTTATAGAAAGTAGAATACAAAACTGACGGAATTAACCTTTGCCCTTTCTCAGTGCCATGCGCAGTCAGTTCAGGTAATTAAATATTTAGTTTCATCTTGGAAACAGGCACACAGACGTGCTTGTGGTAATGTTTGATAACAACAACAACAACAACAACAACAACAACAACAACAACAACATTGAAACTTAGGCATGGCAAATCCTGTTACTGTTGCGAACTGTATGACTGCATTAGATTGGAAAAAGCCGTGTCCGTTATCAGTCGCTGGTAGTCGATAGCTTCAATGCCGTGAGTGTGAAATTCGAAAGAAGTTTTATACAGCAAAGATTGTTATTTGAGGGTGTAAATGTTGAAGTGTGTGTTAAAATGCTATACCTTGCTGTGTTGGGAAACATAGAAATTTGCTGTGAAATTCCATTCCGTCTGTTGTGAAAAATCAATGTTTTATTGTGTACATGTATTTTGGCCAAGCGCCCGTGCGTGTTTGTGTGTGTGTGTGTGTGCGTGTGTGTGTGTGTGTGTGTGTGCACTGTTAATTAATGTACATATTTCTGGTTTAGCAGTTCTTAACTAGGCATGTTTTTACTTTATTTTGTTTTAATATTATTGCTTTTTAGTGCATTGTAAATGGTGGCGAGCCCATGCTTGTTGGGGTACCACGCCATGTAAGTCTACCGTATTATTATTATTATTATTATTATTATTATTATTATTATTATTATTATTATTATTATTATTATTATTATTATTATTATTACCATAAAAAACTCTCCCATTTTTTTCTCATTTACTTTCAGGCAGGGACTGAACTGTTTGGTAGTTTTATTTTTGAGTTTGCGAATAACTTTCTAAACCTTCGACAGTTTGGCCTTGGAAGCAAAGTTGGAGCAAAACCCTCTCCACGAGTCTCTTGGTTTACGTTTGAAGAGCTGTCTGCATTGCGCTCGCAACCGTTGGTGATTCTGGTTATTTTCAGAGCTTGGATGTAAAAACACGACTCGTAGAACGTTTTAACGGGCTTGCTGGAGTTTTTTGCATTCAGCATCAAACCAAGGTTTTTTAGTTGTTCAAGGTTATGAGTCTGTCAGATTTTAACAGAACGGGTAAATGATCACTGCCATGGATGTCCTCTAGGACTGACCATTTAAAAACTAAAAAGATCGAGGGATCACAAATTGATGTGAGCCGAAGGGTTGTGTTGGTTTGAAGGACTGCAGTCTTTCAGTGACCTCAACTGCCAGGATCCCATTCTCCCCCGACACGAGTCGCCCTGCACTGCAAACGCAAGAGCCAAAAGGCCATACAAAATTACAACAAATTAAAGTATGCGAGTAAGGGAGAGTCACAGGTATCGTACCACGTAAGCAAATAGGGCCATATGTCAGGAGCATACCTGTTTAGTGGTTTGAACAAAATTCATTTAGATTGTGATGTTGAGTGGGCCACAGTGGCGTTAGCTATTATGGTAGTTCAACAATCATGCATTGGTCTTTGTTAAAAGTGAAATCAGAAGAAAGTGTGTTGTGGTACAATGATTGTCAATATTTGTGAATACATTGTTACAATAGGTGTGTGGTGGTAGGAGGGAAGGAGGAGGAGGGGGGTCGGTCGGTCTGTCCGTCTGTCCGTCGGTCCGTTGCGGGCCATTTATTAGAACTACTGGACAGACTTTGTTCATAGTTCATTACTTGGCTTAGTGACCAACTAACCTCCTGTGCCATAATATTTGCAACTCTCTCTGTCTGTGTCTGTCTGTCTGTCTGTCTCTCTCTCTTCCTACCACGAATTTACATAGACGAAAGAAAATACTTCAGAGCCTGTGGTTTCATCGACTCATCACTGACCTTCATGACTTCAATCAAACATAACACCTCGGACGATCCATCTGGGTCACAGATACTATTTTCATTTATCCTAATCTATAATGATCACAGAATTATTTGTCATCTATGTAAATCTACATTGATTGGAGGATAAAATATTTATACTGTTTTCCTTCCTGGGTCTAACCGGGCATATAAATAGCTGTGAATAGGTTTTGCTATTTTATTTGTCTTTTTTTGTCATTTGTGTACATAGTTGTAAATAATTTTTACTTTTACTGTTCTTTCTTTTGGTGTATCGTAGCGAAAGCGATGTTTGATCAAGTGCACGTATTTTTATGTAATGACTATGTAAAGCGTGGTGAGTCAGGTCATAGGCTGGAGTACCCGCTATATAAAAATCCGTTATTATTATTATTATTATTATTATTATTATTATTATTATTATTATTATTATTATTATTATTATTATTGTTTTTATCTATTTGGGTCTGCAGTGAAAGAAGGGAGCTGTTTGCATTTAGCTGATTTTTACTGACCGACGGATGCTGTTTTTAATTAACCTGCTTTACAATAATGTATAGACATTGTTTCCAGTAATCTTCTATCAACTGTCTATCAACTCTTTATCAACTAACAATTTCATTTTGACTATAGACGCCTGACCAGTGTGTGATAATCCGATAGAAATAAATTTCATTTTGATTATACAGGACTATAACCTTTAAACTAATAATGATTGTTTTTTTTAATTTTATGAAAAGTCATTGTTTTCAATGTTTGTGTGTGTATAGAATGAATGAATATACAAACGTTTTATCCCATAGTTTCATTTGGAATTATATGAATGCGTGCACGTGAATGTTTAGAACACCATCTTTGACATTGGCGAGCCTGGATAAACCAAAAAAAAGTAAGATGTGTGTTTGGAAGATTGTTGTAAGTTGAGGGTATGTTGATAAAACTAGTGAATGATTGAATTTTGATCAGAGAAAGATTAATTGTAAAGCTTAATTTATCTGAAGGAATTTGCTGTAGAATGTTTTGAAGTGTTTTATAAGTTTTAAAATCATATTCATAATTGTTTACATCTCAGAAGTGCAGCATTGCTGATTCCGATGTTGATCCGTTCGCACAGTACAAGCTTGAGGCGAAATCGTTAGGACTAGTGGGCAAGAAAGAGATTGCGAAATATTGCCAAGAAAGGACAAAGGAAGGAAGTGCACCGGTTGGAAGCGGAAGAACGCGATAAGCTGGTCGTGTCGGATGCCCTTGCGGATCGCGGTGGCACAGTCGGCGTGGGGGGTGGGGGAGGGGAGGGGGGAGAACTTTCACCTTTGCATACTAATAATGACTGCATAAACGGCTGACGTCACGGACAGAAGGTAGTCCCAAATCACATTCACAACGAAACAACCAAAAGATGCCTCCTAGGCCTACTGACCTGTATAGTGAAGCGGTTGTTGTAGACGAACAGCAGCAGGAAGACGCAAAGCGTGCACAACACGAAACCTCCCAATTTGTTCTTTATGGAGATCAGCGACCTTACACTCTTGGCAAGGATCTGCCATCTTGTTAACATGCTGAAGTCTGTTGTTGCTCCTGTTGTTGCTGCTGTTGTTATTGTGGTTGTTGTTGTTGTTGTACAGTTGAATTTTACTCACGTGATATGCTGCTCCTAAAAAAAAAGTCGTCATTTCATCTGAGGGAAACATCTGGTGGGAAAAAAAAAGAGAAAGAAGAAAAAATACAGTGTTAAGTTAAAAGGATTGCTATGACTGTCTACTAGCGCCAAAACCGTGAGTTACCAGTATCACAAGACAATTGAAATTAACACGTGTTCTGTGTAATTTACAAAGATACCGGTAATCCACAGTGTTATTCTCCACGTCTTTCTAGCGCCAAAACCTGATATTTACAAATATCATGAGATAATTACCAATATCATGGGATAATTACAATTATCAAGGGATAATTACAATTATCAGTGAAAAATTACAAATATCTTCACGTGATCATGTTTAATTTTCAATTTTGGCTCTAGCAATCCGTCTGGAAATGCGCCAAAACCAAAAATGGTAATTTTCACTTGATAATTACAATTTTTATGTGTCAATTGTAAATATGTCGTTCATATTTGTAATTATCCCATGATATTTGTAATTACCAGGTTTTGATGCTAGTAGCCCGTCATATATGTGAATTACAAATAACACGTGTTAATTATCATTATCATTGATACCTGTAAATGCCAGTTTTTGGCGCTAGTAAACCGCCTCAGCCAGAATTAAGCACGATCACGTAAAAATTGTAATAATCAAGTGAAAATTGTAATTAGCATATAATAATTACAATTTAAGACATAAGACATTTTATTTCGCTTCAACTTTTACATCAATAAAATCTTGGTGCGCATATGCGGTACTCAGTTGTGTAGGCCTATACTATGTAATTCGCTTATATATATATATATATATATATATATATATATATATATATATATATATATATATATATATATATATATATATATATATATATATATATATATATATATATATATATATATATATATATATATATATATTTGGTTAGGCGCATTTCCAGGCAGACTGCTAGAGCCAAAACGGAAAATTAAACATGATCACGCGAAGATATTTGTAATTTTGCAATGATCATTGTAATGATCCCTTGATAATTGTAATTATCCCATGATATTTGTAATTATCAGGTTTTGGCGCTAGTAGGCTGTCATAGGTTGTGCGTTACAAGGATGTTGGTAATTAATTTCCTTGTGATGATGCGTTTACTTGGGGCATTGTTTAAAAACACCCAATTCGAAGGCTTTCCCCCCAAAAAAAACTTTTGACGAACACCGGTGTGCACTATAATTCGCGTTGGTATTACATTATACAATGATACAGTGTGCTTTCCTTGCTTAAACCGACCGCTCAAGTTTGAATTTTCAATTTCGGTTCGGACAGGGAGTGATTTCCCCTCTTTTAACAGCCGTGCAACCTTTGACCCTATTTGTGAGTGAACCACGCGGTTTGAAGTGTGCGTCTTTGGTGTCTGGGGGTAGGGTATTGTAATGTTATCCATGGTACATGTGAAACACCAAGAACCCAGTACCTCTGAGACATAGCGGATACTGTTATCCTTTTGTGCTTAGTGAGAGTGTTCTCCCCCTTTTCTCTGTCGTTGTCGACTTCCTGTAAAATGGATACTCAATGCAACTCTGAAGTACAATACAATACAATACAATACAACTTTATTCATCCCAAAGGGCAATTACATTGAACTACTTCTCCGAGTGGAGCATGAGTGAAAGACACACATACAAAAAACATAAACAATAACATCACAGGTAGGTTCTATTTTACCAACCGAAAACGAAAAAGTAAATTTCGACCAATTGCTTTTACAGGTTCTGTCTATTACCGGCGTTGGTAGATGCTGTTTTATTTTTGTTAATAGCTCCAGACTGTTTTTTAGCCCTTGCAATTAATAGGCACTCACTATGGAATTTATTCATTTAGAAATTAACTGTACTTTCGAAAGAGTTATTTTTGGTCTCAGTAACTAAGCAGGGTTAGAGAAAAGGGAGGTATCAAAACGCTTCCCTCCCCCCCCCTCCTCCCCCATCATCGAAAGTTTACGGTGACACCTTTTTACCTTTACGGAAGTAGGAAAGTGTCACTGGTTTCGTAGGATACTTAACCTTCATTTCCCATCGCTAGTTTGTATCTGATTTAGGATACTCAACCAATCATACACAGAAGAGAATATTCCTATTAGTAGGCTAGTATGTTGCGTCAAGAAATCTAACCATAGTGAAAACGTAAGGGAATAGCATCAAAAAACAAACAAACAAAAAAGCTGAAGCTCGCAGCTCTCTTGGCGGAAAGGAGGGGGAGAGGGGGAGGGGGGTGAAGAAGGAGAGAGCGAGAGGGGTGAGGAAAGAGAGACTGAATTACTGATTGGTTTATTGCTTTAGGCCACACCCCTTTCGCAAGTACATATAACGTATTTATATACTACATGAATAATGAACAAACAGACGCCTAGAGGCGTCGCGCGAGTTAGAAAACACACACACACAATAATAAACTGATGCAATATACAGGAGGAAAAAGGAAAATAATTAATTAAACAATAAAGTAAAAGAGTCATAAAAACAATTTAAACAAACTCCAATAATAATAATAATAATAATAATAATAATAATAATAATAATAATAATAATAATAATAATAATAATAATTACAACAGCAATAATAATACAGGGAAGAACATATGATATATACACATTTGAACCGCATTACGGACTTCGGTTATTTTCATTTTTCTTGATTTTCTCTGCATAAACCAGGAAGCAAGACAACGCTTTTATAAGCGTCATATCAAGCCAAATATCACTCAAAAAAAAAAATTGCTCGAAGTACTTGTTAGGAAATATAAACTTACTTCTAAGAGACCTATACAGCGGACAGACAAATAAAAAATGGCGTTCGTCATCAATATTATCAGGGCAAAATGAGCATTTTTGTCTGGACAACACATCATATCGGTGTAAGTTTGCATTTACAGGAAACATTCCTGCTCTAAAATTTGTAACAGCCTGTCGAAAAGTAGGCACGGAAAAATAGTCTAGATACGTTTCAGGAAAAAATACGAATTTAAAGGAAGTGTAGTAATCGTAACGGTGACACATTGATTCGCGCCAGTTTTGCGAGGGAGGAGAGAGAGAGAGAGAGAGAGAGAGAGAGAGAGAGAGAGAGGAGGAGGAGGAGGAGGAGAGAGAGAGAGAGAGAGAGAGAGAGAGAGAGAGAGAGAGAGAGAGAGAGATACACCCTGACACGCACTTGAAATGGGGGAAATGGAACTGTTTACTTAAATAGGCCTTCTCTTCTATCACATTACTAATCGTCCCCTATACGCTTGTGTGTTCGGGGACGTTAATCTATATAACTAACTAACTAATCACATTACATTACATTGTTGTTACTTTAGGTCCAGCCGACTCTTCCGAGCCAAATCAGGACCAGTTCTCTTCTATCGATCAAAGTGCCTAACAAAACTTATATCAAAATTCCCTATGACCAAATACGCCTTTCTGCTCAGGAGTAATACGCTTTTGAAGTCACCCTTTTAACTATCAATAAGTAGTCAGAAAGAAACAAAATCCTAGTGAAATATCATAGCCAACTTTAAAGCCTAAACCACTTGGACAGCTAATAACGATAATAAAGTACACATTTACCAAACATGTAGTCGGTATTAACTAGCATCAGTTCTTTTTTTTAATTCTCCTAATAGATAGCGTGCTTAAGTGTTATTTGCCAACTTGTGTGCAACTTCCATACTGCCACGCCATGATAGGAGGCTAGACATGTTCTCCGGTTGGTTACTCTTAAGTCATCGTACAGGGGACATTTCATCAAAGGGTGCTGTTAGTCTGCAATACCATTTTTACAAAACAAAACTAAAGACACACACACACACACACGCACACACACCCACACGCACGCGCACGCAGAGAGAGAGAGAAAGAGAGAGGGAGGAAGAAAGACACACACACACATACTGACATGTGGGAGACGCTCTTTTTGATTCAAGTGGCTATTGTATTCAGGCACTAGGCGTGCAATAATGGCGTTTACTTTCCTTTGATCTATGCTGTTGTTGTTGTTTGTAGATTATAGTCACACGACACTTTCGCATATAGGTGACTACTGGACCGATTTATACTGACACCAGCGGGCCAGTTGTTGGTAAAGGGTAAAATAATATGATCACACGTTGACCAATCCGGGATTCGAACCAGCGACCTTTCGGTTACTAGCAAGACGCTCTTACCAACTGAGCTACCCGGCCCCTAACAAGATCTATGCTGTTGCTGGATGGGTCTTATATAATGTCTATTTTGTTTCCGTCGGTCAAAATAGTGTGATTATTTTGTTCGAATCTTCCAGACTTTCACGTTGGGTTTATGGGTTACTGGGCTCTGCACAATGGAGTGCTGTAACCCTCACGCTTTATTCGATGGGAACTGCTAGTTAGTCACCCTGTGAATTACTTTAATAAATTTATTTGTTTAGCTCGGTCTGTGTTAAGGCTGGGGTACAGAGCTAGATAGAAAAATGGTAAAAGATCACTGTCACACTAGCTTTCACACGGCTATGAATCATATGTAGTCCAGCCACTTGATAACAGTTAAAATCACACATTTATTTCTTCTACTCTATACAAGATTTTCGATGTACTAATCTACCTTAAAAAGTCATGAGTCCCTGCAAATAATTCGATCGCTGATAGTCTATGCAGCGGTTATGTCTTCATAAGGCACTGGCTACTAAAGTTCTTGAAGATTGGAGTACTGTGGTCCGTTTTACTATTTTTATGAAGAGTGGACTACTGTGGTCCTTTTGCTATCAGTTTGGGTGCACTTCTTCCGTGTCACTTAACTGCAGTATGGTGTGTTTGAAGTCCTTCGTTGAGGTAGCTTCTGGTACATGATGTGTCGTCGTGTAGTTTGGTCCCTTGCCATGCTGTGGGGTCTTGCAGGGTGTTTTCCAGGGCTGCTCCCTCAGTCTTGTGCTGTAGGGGATAAACAGCCAACTCGTCTTCCTGTGGAGTTGGGCGCACGTTATAGCTCGCCTGCTCGTCTGTAATATAAGAGACGAAATTCTGCACAACCTTGAATAATGGGTCTGTGCAGAGCGTCTCACTGAAAGCCAAAGTAGCCCTCAGTGATAGCTCCACATCTCTATACATAAGCGACGAACATTCCGCTACGTCCGTGGTCCACTGGAATCTCAACTCTACTTTCCTATACATACATAAATATAAATCGTGGCTAATTATACACATACAGAATTAATAATAATATAAACAGTCACTGGTACAGCCACTGGTCTGCAAACATACATATAGGTTCAACAACAGTGGTTGCATACATAATTCAAGATGGCGTCGGCCGGTCGTGCTTAACACGTGTTCGGCTTTTCCACGTGGTAAGGCAAATTCGGATTAATAATTCACATCTATGCATGGCAAATTCTACAAACATAATTTCAACAATAATATAAATATATCACGATGAAACAGAAGTATGTTCATTTACCTGTTTGACAAAGTCAGGCCCCGTGGCTACTTGATAGAATTCTAAGATTCTCAAGTCCTGCTTCCTGGTCTATTCAGTGGAGGTATTGCTCTACTCAGGTGTAGCTGTGTACCCTGTGGCGTCTTACTCTCAACTGACCTAATACCTGGTTGGGACTGAATCAGCCAGAACTGGATCTAGCCGCTCAGCCTGAGTCCTGATTGGATACAACGTTTTGATCCCACGCAAACAGTGCTGACGTCACTACACTGCTTGCGTCAAGCTCGCGGTGTGTGTACCTCCCTATACTGTAATCGTCTGCTGTGTAATGACTAACTTTCTAAGGTTACAATGACTAAGCAAGGCTAAATAGTAAATAGGCAGGGTAAAACTAGTCATCTCGTCACACAGACGCCTATAGAAAGGACTATGACGTAAGAGAGTGCGTAACTCCGGCGACGGGTGTTAATTTGATTGGCTGATTATGTCATTCTGGAACGTTCCGCGTCTTTCTAGCTTGTTGATAGACTCTGTATAAGTAGCAAGCCATCCGTGTGACAATTACTTAAGTCCCCTATACGCTCAGGTGTCCGGGGACGGTAATTTACCTAAGAGGAATGATAAGTAGTCGCCAGTTAATACGCTCCGGTGTCATGTGACTGTAATCTACTCCTGATTCGGCTCTTTGCAGTCCGCTGGGCCGTGTTGCATTCGCGCGAGGAAACTCACTTCATCCTTACTATCGAGAAATCTCGGGCAAGGAGAGATTTGCAACGACACGGTGTGATTTTGGCTAGTTCAAAATGGCGGCGCTCAGTAGAGAAGCTAAAAAGTTAATTTTATTGGCGATATTAGATGAGGATGACTTTGCACTGTGTTCTTTCGCAGTCGAAGAAGATAGGGTTCAGTCGAGAAGAATTGTCCGAAAAAACAAACGACAGCTTGATCTTCTTCACTGACGCCGCCATCTTGTTCTCGTTCATAAGGTACCTTCAAAGGTCCCTCGCTTCACCTCGAGCCGCACTCGAGAAATCTCGCGCGAGATAAGAGATTTACAACGCTCCTTCCTTACTTTCCTCGTTTTTCTTGCGAGAAACTCGGTCTTTACAACACGCCCCTGGACCCTATAAACAGGACTATAATCTACAATGAACCTTGGCACACCGATGAACCCAGGTTCGAATTCCGTGGTGGGAAAGATTTAAAAAGTGGCCATTTTCACTGTACATCTTGGCAGTATGATTGCTCTGATGGTTCAGTGTTGATTCAGGTCCCTACCTCCCCTTCTTCCCTGGGATGGTTATATTGGTCTGCCAAATGGCCAATGGTGGGTGTAAACTTCATTGTCCAACCATGGGAGTTGGTGTGCTCTGGAAAGAGCGTGTATGCAGTTGTTGATGCTGTTTGCTGAATAAAGTTGGAAAACCTCATAACGTCGACTACTGCCTTGTTGCTGAGTGAACGGGTTGGGTGGTTAACGGATTCGAGTTACACAAGATTCAAGCATCGGGGCTGAATCGACCATTGCCGAGTAACACACATACACGCACACACGCACACACACGCACACACCCACACCCACAACCTTGTAGAAACGCCGTTGTGATGACTGTCATGAAACTCTACATACATTATTTTGACACTTTTAACATTATTTTGACATTTTTCCATTTTTAAAGCTATCCCTAACCCTAACTCTAACCCTAACCGCAACCCTTAACCTAACCCCAACACATCCCTAACCCTAACGGAACATTGTTTTGACGTCAAAATAACGGGGCCGTCAAAAAAAAGTACGTAGAGTTTCAAGTGTATGTCAGAGTAACGGCGTTTCTACCTAGCCACACACACGTACACCCACACACACACACACACACATGCACACACACACTCTCACTACACCACGCACACACATAACACACACACACACACACACCTACATCCCTCCCCACACACCGCAAATCCACCCTCACCCCGCACACACACACACACACACACACATCCACACACACACCCACACACACACATACACACATTTTTGTAAAAACGACATTATGATGACTGTTGTGAAAAAAACAGGGATTATTTTGACACACTTTTCATTTTCGTGACATTATTTTGACATTTTCAAATTTTTGAACCTATCCCTAACCCTAACCCTAACCCTAACCCCTAACCCAAACCCTAACCCTAACCCTAACCCTTAACCTAACCCTAGGCCTAAAACAGCTCTAACTCTGCAGGGAACTATTTTGACGTCAAAATAGGGCGCCCTTCCAAAAAAGTCAAAAGAAACCATGTGGAGTTCCATGAGTGTGTCACTGTAACGTCGTTTCTACATGCCCATATGCTGAAGGTCTGTAGGTAGACATCCTTGTAAGCAAAAAAAAAACCTAACTGGTTATATCAAACACATTGGATTGCCGTGTTGACGTCAGCAATGGCGTTGAACTTGAAGGTGACGACCACACACTGCGTTGCTGACACTAGCCAAAGTTTACGCTCGCCTCTCGTCAGAGGTCCTCGGCAGGTCTCAGCTAAGGTTTGTGGGTTAGTATAGTACAGCACTGTACAGGAAGCAGTCACCAAAGGCCGACTAAAGCTTGCTTTGCTGTGATTAGGTTTGGTTTAAGTGCAGTTGACTCAAGTTCACTGCACCGCAAATCGAACAATCGCCAAAAGGCAGGCTAGTATTGCAAGTGCGCTGGCTTGGCTAGGTTTAGTTTTAGTGCAGTTTGCTCAAGTGCATACATATATATAAAATTATAAATGAACAATATATTTTCTTAAACTTAATTAATTTTGTTTTATTTATTTATTAATTTATTTATTTATTTATTCATTTATTCATTCATTCATTCATTTAGATTTTTGTTCAAACAGGGCTTCGAGTACTTTTTTTTTAAAAATTGTACCTTCTATTCATTTAATACAACGACTAGACATTCACTCATACTTATACAACGACTAGACATTCACTCATACTGATACAACGACTAGACATTCACTCATATTAATACAACGACTAGACATTCACTCATACTAATACAACGACTAGACATTCACTCATACTGATACAACGACTAGACATTCATTCGTACTGATACAACGATTAGACATTCACTCATACTGATACAACGACTACACATTCACTCATACTAATACATACACAAACACAAAGACACACACACACACATACACACAACGAGACTATTGTTTTATTCTTGTTCAACGTTCTTTTTAAACATTGAGTGAAAACATTGTCATTGATCCAACAGCCAAGACAAAGAATGGTAACTATTCAAGTTCAACTGCAAAGAAAGTTCAACAAAACGAACTTCTACAACAACAACAACTACAACTACAACAACAACAACAACAACAACAACTACTACTACTACTACTACTACTACTACTACTACTACTACTACTTCTACTACTACTACTACTACTACTAAAGTTCAACTGCAAAGAAAGTTCAGCAAAACGAACTACTACTACTACTACTACTACTACTACTACTACTACTACTACTACTACTACTACTACTACTACTACTATTAACAATAGGGCTAGTTATAAAGCGCCTTTACTTAATGACAGAACAGTTCAAAGAGCAGATTGAACAATGAACTCGATAAACAATGCCTTATCATTTAAAATATAAGGTGATCGGATAGAATTTAAAGTTCACTGACTCCATTAAACAACAAATGTCAATGTTCCATTCTCCCATTCTCCCTTTCTGTGAATTAATTCCAGGTCATTATTTAAATATAAGGTGGTCTGATATTATATTTATTTATTTTTTTATTTATTTAATCGTTCTTATATAGCGCTTTTCCAGCTCAAAAGCTGCTTAAGGCGCTGGCCGAACAAGATCTAACCCAAACCTTCCGAGGCGCCCACTTTCTACCCCCCGTGGGGGTGCCGGGGGTTTCAGTATAAATAGTATCCCCACTTTCTGGAAATTTAGTGCTTTAAATTCCCACTGTCGCTGTCTTTCTCATTTGTTCTTTCTCATTCCTCCTCTGTTCTATCAATCTGCTATACTATCTTCTTCTTCGCTAGACCAGTCACCTACCTTTTTTCTTGAAAACTCTTCCGGGACAAAACTCCTTATTTGTGTGTGAGGTCTGTTGGATCAGCTTGGAAATATTGGACGCTTTCTGCCGGGTGGTCACTAGGGCTTCCTATGATGTTAATATTTAGCATTGTAGGCATTTTATATGTATGTGTTTTGTTCATACTTTATAATGATGTTTGTATTCTATTTTGCTTTTGTAAACGGGGGTTCGATAAATTAAATTAGAATATAGCCTCAGCGTCCCCTGCGTGGGATGTCATTATTGTAAAGTAACTGACTGGTGGAGAGCCTTCAGTTTTACCACTAGGGTTGTTTCGGCAGATCCTTTATGCGGATTGGGGGTTGTCTGGGCCTGATTTGGCTCGAAAGAGTCCGCTGAACCTAAAGCAATAACCATGTAATGTAATGTAATGCTCACTTGCTGCATTAGACGCATCCTCTGACGTCCCAGACAACTGAGCAAGATCTTGTAGAAGTCCGTGTTATGGGATGCGTGCGTGCCGTGCACAGACTAGACCTCGATTTATACTCTCATACGAAGGAGTGATAATAGTTCACGGACTCGATGAAACAAATGATCAAAATTCTTTTCTTTCTAGCTTTGAGTTCAATGTTTTGTCGATCAATTAGTGAGCTTTTATCATCCTTCAGCAGGATTGCATCGCAGAAGACGCGCACACGATGTCGTTTACAAGGTTCAAGTCAAATTATTACAAAGTATTTTAATTTGCGAAAATGTGTGTGTGAATGTGTGTGTATGTGTGTGTTGTGTGTGTGTGTGTTGTGTGTGTGTGTGTTGTGTGTGTGTGTGTGTTGTGTGTGTGTGTTGTGTGTGTGTTGTGTGTGTGTGTTGTGTGTGTGTGTTGTGTGTGTGTTGTGTGTGTGTGTTGTGTGTGTGTTGTGTGTGTTGTGTGTATAAGTCTAGTACTTGCTGGGTTTCTTTATGTAGGATCTTTACAATCCCTTCCATAGAATGCTTACGTCCACAGGCTAGACCTCTGTTTATGGTCTCCTCGGAAGGAGTAGAAGGCACTTGCCTTTAGCCTTGACATTTCCAACCACTGCCTGCCGAAGAAGGACATAGACATAGTTCAAGGCAACTGGAATGCCAAGGTTGGCCAAGATGCGCACCACAACTGGAAAGACACATGTGGACCCCCTACCCCCAATGCAACAACGAGACAAATGACAAGGGCCTGAGACTCTGGGAGTTTGCCAGATACAACAATCTGATACTGGCAAACACGCTTGGCCTCCACAAAAAAATCCAGATGATGGACATGGCACAGTCCCGGCGGAGAGCATCACAACCTGATCGACTACATCATGGTCAAGAAACGCTTCAGATCAACCATCAACATTGAGCTCCAATGGCATTACACCAAATAGTCGATGTATAATTGATATGAGACATATAGTGGCAATATAAAAAAAAAGATTGTAATGCATCAATCGTAAGAAAGTGTCTAAGTTTATTCAGAAAGAAAAGGTTTTTAGAAATGTTTTTACGGATATGGTTAATATGTGACCGCCAGCTAAAATCAAATTGCGTGAAGTGCACCTTGGATTGGATTACATATTAGGTGATTTTGTCTGGAATACTTTATCTTATCCTATCCCGTAACTCAAAGGTCGTTGGGGCACCACAGATGATCGTTTAACCAGCGTACTCCATCTTTCTCTGTTCTCAGCAACCCTCATGGCTTCGTTAAGTGTCAAACCAGTCCATTCTCGAATGTTGTCCTCCAACCTCTTGTTCTGTCTCCCTCTTCTTCTGCCTCCTTGCACCGTGCCTTGCAGGATGGCTTTTGCAAGGCCTGATGCTCTGGTGACGTGGCCATACCATCGAAGTTTCCGTTTCTTCACCACTGTGAGCATGTCACCATGATGTCCAATTGTGTGATGGTCTGTCGGACTTCGATGTTGGTGCGGTGCTGGGTATAGGAAATGCCCAGAAGTCTTCTGTAGCACCTCATCTCCATGCTTTGTATTTTTCGTTGTAGATCTGCCGTGAGGGTCCATGTTTCACAAGCGTATAGGAAGATGGAGATGACAAGGGAGCGCAGCAGCCTTACCTTGGAATGTAGACTGATGGTCCTGTCTTTCCAAATGGGCTTCAACCTTGTCAGGGCAGCAGTTCTTTATGCGATCCTGGAGAGGACGTCCTTTGGGGACCCATTTTCTAATACAATGGCTCCTAAATATTTGAAGCTATGTACTGTGTTGAGGGATTGGCCTTGGACTTTGATGTAAATGTTGATGCCTTTGGTGTTGTTGGTCATCACTTTGATCTCCTCTGCATCCATAGGCTCTGGAGGTGGTGACAAGTCTGTACAAGTTGTTCTTGTTCCTCTCCAGCCAATCCATCAATGTCATCCGCAAAACGGAGGTTGAAGATTGCTCTACCCCCTATGCTGACTGTGCCTTCGTGATCTGCAAGGGCATCTGACATGATGCGCTCTAGGAAGATGTTAAAGAGTGTTGGAGAGAGTAGGCATCCTTGACGCACACTGATTGTTGCTCTGAACCAGTTCCCGATGGCGCTGTTGTGGAGGACTGCACGGGTAGCCTTGTCATACAGGCTTTTGATGACGTCAGTAATTTTAGGCCTACAGAGCTGAATGCCAGACTCGGTCAAACTCTTTCTTAAAGTCTACAAACACATGATATAGATGTTGTTGGTGCTGTAGGTATTTCTCGCAGATTATTCTGAGGTTGAAAATCTGTTCAGTGGTACTTCGCCCTGCCCTGAATCCTGATTGTTCTTCAGCTATGATTTGTTCAGCTTGGGGTTTCAACCTGTTGAGTATTATTTTCAGGAGGACCTTGCTGGGATGCACCTGATGGTGTGGTAATTTTAACACTCCTGAAGGTTACCCTTTTTTGGAAGAGTGATGACAAGCGACTGGGTCCATGGTGTAGGCCACTCCCCACTCTGCCAGATCTTTACACACACTTACTACACACACACACTACACCCACACTACACACACACTACACACACACTACATACTACATACACACACTACACGCTTTACACACACACACTACACACACACTACACGCTTTACACACATACTACACACACTAACACTACACGCTTTACATACACTACACACATACTACACACACATACATACAGGAGAGGGAGGGAAGTAGGGACGTAAATATCTAATTTTACCACACTTCTACATTGACGCAATCATTAGAACTATGCAAACGGGTTGGACAACCCATACCGTTTATTCATACGTATACTTGCGAGAGAGAGAGAGAGAGAGAGAGAGAGAGAGAGAGAGAGAGAGAGAGAGAGAGAGAGAGAGAGAGAGAGAGAGAGAGAGAGAGAGAGAGAGAGAGAGAGAGAGAGAGAGAGAGAGAGAGAGAGAGAGAGAGAGAAAGCAGCTCATTAAAATAATAATATATTTGTGCATAAATTAAGGAAGCGAAGCATGGACCCTCACAGCAGATCTCCAACGAAGAATACAAAGCATGGAGATGAGGTGCTACAGAAGACTTCTGTGCATTTCCTATACCCAACACATCACCAACGTTGAAGTCCGACAGACCATCACACAAGCCATTGGACAACACGATGACCTGCTCACAGTGGTGAAGAAACGGAAACTCCGATGGTATGGCCACGTCACCAGATCATCAGGCCTTGCAAAGACCATTCTGCAAGGCACAGTGCAAGGAGGTAGAAGAAGGGGGAGACCGAAAAAGAGGTGGGAGGACAACATTCGAGAATGGACTGGTTTGACACTGAGCGAAGCCATGAGGGCTGCTGAGGACAGAGAAAGATGGAGTATGCTGGTTAAGCGATCATCTGTGGTGCCCCTACGACCTTCGGGTTATGGGACAGGATAGGATAGGATAAATTAAGGCGAGGGAGGGGTATTCGAGCGCCAATAGGATTACGCCAAATAGTCGATGTATAATTGATATGACATACAGTGGCCATAAAAAACAAGATTTTAATGCATCAGACGTAACGAAGTGTCTCAATTCAATTCTATTCAATTCAATTCTTTTATTTAACGTCTCTTCACTTGCTGAGTGATATTAGACCAAAACACTTTCTCTCGCACAGACAAACAAACACAAAGGTCCATAAACAATAAAATAAATAAATAAAATTGAGAAGTGTCTCAGTTTATTAAAAAGGAACAGGTTTTTTAGAAATGTTTTTACAGATATGGCTAATATGTGACCGCCAGCTAAAATCAAACTGCGTGAAGTGCACACTGGAGGGGATTGGATGAAATGTTCGGTGATTTTGTCTGGAATACTTTATCCTATCCTATCATATTACCGTAACTCGGTCGTTGAGGCACCACAGATGATCGTTTAACCAGCTTACTCCATCTTTCTCTGTTCTCAGCAACCCTCATGGCTTCGCTCAGTGTAAAGCCAGTCCATCCTCGAATGTTGTCCTCCAACCTCTTTTTATGTCTCCCTTTTCTTCCGTCTCCTTGTACCGTGCCTTGCAGGATGGTTTTTGCAAGACCTGATGCTTTGATGACGTGGCCACACCATCGGAGTTTCCGTTTCTTCACTACTGTGAGCATGTCATCATGTTGTCCAATGGCTTGTGTGATGGTTTGTCGGACTTCGATGTTGGTGTTGTGCTGGGTTTAGGAAATGCCCAGAAGTCTTCTGTAGCACCTCAAATCCATGCTTTGTTTTCTTCGTTGTAGATCTGCTGTGAGGGTCCATGTTTCGCAAACGTATAAGAAGATGAAGATGACAAGAGAGCGCAGCAGCCTTACCTTGGAATGTAGACTGATGGTCCTGTCTTTTCAAATTGGCTTCAACCTTGTCAGGGCCGCAGTTGTTTATGCGATCCTGGAGAGGACTTCATGTCGGGACCTATTGTCTAATACATGGCTCCTAAATATGTGAAGCTATGCACTGTATTGAGGGTTTGGCCTTGGACTTTGATGTCCATGTTGATGCCTTTGGTGTTTTTGGTCATCATTTTGGTCTTCTCTGCATTTATTTCTATTTCATAGTCCTGGAGGTGATGTCAAGCCTCTGTACAAGCTGTTCATGTTCTTGTTTCTCTCCAGCCAATCCATCAATGTCATCCGCAAAATGGAGGTTGGAGATTGCTCTACCCCCTAAGCTGACTGTGCCTTCGTGATCTGCAATGGGATCTGACATGATGCGCTCTAGGAAGATGTTAAAGAGTGTTGGAGAGAGTAGGCATCCTTGACACACATCGATTCTTGTTCTGAACCAGTTCCCAATGGCGCTTTTGTTAAGGACTTCACTGGTAGTCTTGTCATACATGCTTTTGATGACTTCAATAATTTTAAATAATTTAAACTGCTGCCCTGGCAAGGTTGAAGCCCATTTGGAAAAAACATGACCATCGGTTTACATTCCAAGGTAATACTGCTGCGCTCCCTTGTCATCTTCATCTTCCTATACGCTTGCGAAACATGGACCCTCACAGCAGATCTACAACGAAGAATACAAAAGCATGGAGATGAGGTGCTACAGAAGACTTCTGGGCATTTCCTATACCCAGCACATCACCAACGACGAAGTCCGACAGACGATCACACAAGCCATTGGACAACACGATGACCTGCTCACAGTGGTGAAGAATCGGAAACTCCAATGGTATGGCCACGTCACCAGATCATCAGGCCTTGCAAAAACCATCCTGCCAGGCACAGTGCAAGGAGGTAGAAGAAGAGGGAGACCGAAAAAGAGGCGGGAGGACAACATTCGAGAATTGACTGGCTTGACACTGAGCGAAGCCATGGGTGTTGCTGAGGTGGGAGGACAACATTCAAGAATGGACTGGTTTGACACTGAGCGAAGCCATCAGGGTTGCTGAGGATAGATGAAAGATGGAGTACGCTGGTTAAACGATCATCTGTGGTGCCCCTACGACCTCCGAGTTACGGGATAGGATAGGATAGGATAGGATAGGATAGGATAGGATAGAATAATTTTAGGGCTGATGTTGTAAACACTCATATTTGCCCACAGAGGAGGAATACATTATATATGTAGAAGACTTGATGACTGAGAGAATTAGATTTAGGTTGACAGAAGTATATTAGAGAAGAAAAAAGACAGAGAAGTGGGATAGGAGAGAGAGAGAGAGAGAGAGAGAGAGAGAGAGAGAGAGAGAGAGAGAGAGAGAGAGAGAGAGAGAGAGAGAGAGAGAGAGAGAGAGAGAGAGAGAGAGAACAATAACAATAGGTTTTTGGAATTGATTGATTGATTGTTGCTTTAGGTCCAGCGGACTCTTCCGAGCCAAATCAGGACCGAGGTTTTTGGAAAGCAAAACATCAATATTAATGATACAGTGGAAAGGGATGCATTGACCCACTTACCGCTGCACTCTCTTGTTTCGTGCGATGGCTGAAAACTGTACGTCCACGAAAGTTGTGTATAATCCTATGTTAAAACACAGTATTATCGCATTGCACCGTTCCATACTATCTTCATCCCTTTGTTTCTAGTACAACACCAATAAATACTCCAGCAATGTCACTCACGATAGCAATCTCAGGGCCATGTTCTGTTCCACGTCATGCATATATGTGTGTATATATGTGTGTGTTTATATCTATGTATGTATGTATGTGTATGTGTGTGTATATGTGTGTGTAATATATGTGTATATATGTGTGTATATGTCTATATGTCATTGTGTATATTTATATGTATGTATGTATGTATGTATGTATATAAGTATGTGTATGTATGTGTGCGTGTGTATGTATGACATTGTGTGTATATATGTATATATGTGCGTGCGTGTATATATGTATAGGTATATATGTATGTATATATGTATGTATATATGTATGTATGTATAAATGTGTATGTGTATGTTTCGTGACATTCAGACTTTGATTATTTTATTGTTGTCGTTGGCATATATAATATTGTGTTTTATAGATATGTGTGAGTGTGTGTATATACATGTGTGTATGTATGTATGTGTATATATGTGTGTATAGGTATTTGCATCTAGTAAAGTGCATTATGATCAGGGAGATGAAATGAATAACCCAAGTTTCATGCCCGGATGTTAAGCAACGACCAAGATATTTGATAAAAAGTGTCACGTTTTGGTCTTTTTTTTTTTTTTTTAGTTCCAACGTCCAGGTCACGAGTACAGAACCCGATTGTGAACAACTTCTAGCAGAATTATTCCCAGCACCACCACCTTCACACCCGCCTCTACCCCCTCTCTCTCTTCATCCTCCCTGCCTGAACGTTGTATGAAGTAACCATCCTCCTCAATACCTCTCCCTCCCCCCTTTCCCCACAAGCAATAATTCTCTAGTCTTTGCCATGTTGACTCGATCGGTATTGCATCAGACTCATGAGCTGAACGTTCTGAGTTAGAATCTTAGTAGCGGATAAGTTTATGTGCAGGAACCTGTATCGGTGGCTCAGTTACCAACAGCGCCTTTAGCAGCTTTGAGCTGAAAAGCGCAATATATAAGAACAATATTTTATGCATTGTATACTATTTTATGCACAATAAGTCCCAAACATTAATTCACTTTTTATTTTTTTATTTTACATTTTACAAATTGGTTTCTTTTTCGCTTCGAATGGCCTGACTGTTGCAAACTTTGGCTCTAAAGAAGGAAATCCTCCAACTGACGTACCCCCTTCAAATTCCAGTTGTTTACTCTCTGATAGTCTGAGAGATGTGGACTCCAATCTGGAACCAAATTTGTTGTATTCGAAATCTGGCTCAGGTTTGGATTTTAGGAGAAACAGGACAGATGTGGCAGCGCTTACTGTGAAAGGACAGACAGTGGAAGAGGTTGAACAATGTAAATACTTAGGAACTATGATTGATAACAAATTTACATTTTCTGCTAATGCTGATATGATTTGTGGAAAAGGTAGACAGAGGCTGTACATCTTGTATCAGCTGCGTTCTCTGTTGGTGTCTCAGAAGGTGCTGGAACAATTCTAAGGCGGCTTCATCGAATCAGTACTTACTTTTTGTTTTGTATGTAGCTACCAGACGTTGAATGTAAACAGTAGAAATTCCTTGAATCGCATCACCAATATCAGTAGCAACATTTTTGGCAGGAATCAAGCGCCCTCCTGAAAAGAATACTCAACAGGTTGAAACCCCAAGCTGAACAAATCATAGCTGAAGGATACATGGAGGATTCAGGGCAAGGCGAAGTACCACTGAACAGATTTTTAACCTCAGAATAATCTGCGAGAAATACCTACAGCACAAACAACATCTATATCATGTGTTTGTAGACTTCAAGAAATCGTCTGACCGAGTCTGGCATACAGCTCTGTGGGCAACCATGAGCGTGTACAACATCAGCCCTAAAATTGTTGAAGTCATCAAAAGCCTGTATGACAAGGCCACCAGTGCAGTCCTCCACAACAGCGCCATCGGGAACTGGTTCAGAACAACAATCGTTGTGCGTCAAGGATGCCCACTCTCTCTAACATTCATCAGCATCTTCCTAGTGCGAATCATGTCAGATGCCCTTGCAGATCACGAAGGCACAGTCAGCATAGGGGGTAGAGCAATCTACAGCCTCCGTTTTGTGGATGACATTGATGGATTGGCTGGAGAGGAACAAGAACTTGATCAACTGGTACAGAGGCTTGACATCACCTTCAGAGCCTGTGGAATGGAAATAAGTGCAGAGAAGACCAAAATGATGACCATAAACACCAATGTTATCAACATGGACATCAAAGTCCAAGGCCAATCCCTCAACACAGGGCATTGCTTCAAATATTGTGTGTAGGAAAGGGGAAGAAATTTTAAATAAGTTTTTTAAATTAGTATGCTGTAGATGAAAGTTGATTATTGTGAATTCTTAAGATATATGAATTTAAAATGTGAATATTGTGTATGATGATGAGGTCCATTTATAACGCGCATCTCCATTCATTGTCGAATGCACAGTGCTCGATAAGGAAAAATAAAGAATAACAAAAACGACAGAAAAGATAAAGTCTGGTGCGTGTGAGTATTATTAATGTATATACATTTAATTTGTGATTCTGCGCTTGCTGTAATAAAGATTGTGTTGTATGGTATCACAGAAAAAAGGAGAATAAGGTCACGGGTGTAGAGGCGGGTGCACAGGCGGGAGCAGAGGCGGGTGTGCACAGGCGGGAGCAGAGGCGGGTGTGCACAGGCGGGTGCTCAGGCGGTAGTATATGTAGTAGTAGTAATAGTAGCAGTAGTAGAAGAATATGGAAGAAGTAGTATATGTAGTAGTAATAGTAGCAGTAGTAAAAGAATATGAAAGAAGTAGTACATGTAGTAGTAGTAGTAACAGTAGCTGGCGGCTGAGGCGGTTGCAGAGGCGGTTGCAGAGGCGGTAGTATATGTAGTGGTAGTAGTAGTAGTAGCAGCAGTAGAAGAAAATGGAAGTAGTATATGTAGTAGTAGTAGTAGTAGTAAAAGTAGTAGTAGTAGTAGAAGTAGTAGAAGAATATGGAAGAAGTAGTATATATAGTAGTAGTAGTAATAGTAGCAGCAGTAGAAGAATATGGAAGAAGTAGTTTATGTAGGAGTAGTAGATCAAAATGGAAGAAGTAGTATATGTAGTAGTAGTAGTAAAAGTAGTTGTAGTAGTAATAGTAGCAGTAGTAGAACATTACATTATTATTACTTAAGGTCCAGCGGACTCTTCCGAGCCAAATCAGGACCGGACAACCCCTGATCCGCATAAAAGATCTGCTGAAAACAACCCTAGTGGTAAAACTGAAAGCTCTCCACCAGCCAGTCACTTTACAATAAAGTCATCCCACGCAGGAGCCGCTGAGGCTGTACTCTAATTTATCGAACCCCCGTTTACAAAATGTAACCCCCACGATCTGTGTGCTACATAATATGAGCACACAGATGTGGCACAATAGACACTGGGCGGATTGCTGTGAAAGAAGACAGGAAATAACAATAAAGAAATAGAGATGGATAAATAAAACACACAGCTGCAGTTTACGAAAATGGATCTTTAATTTTTGGTTGGTTGCGTTTATAATAACAAATCATGATGTTACTCCATAAAAAAATAAAACAAATGGAACCGCTTATTCTTAAATCAACTGGGCTACTGGAAAAAAACACGACAAGTAGTAAAACTTTAACGGATCAGGCAGACTGACATGGAGAAAAACAGTAAACTCAGGTGGCAATTAGGGTTTGTGGCTACTTTGCTTTTGGGGAGTTTAAAACAGAAAACCCTGTTTTAGGATTTTCTTGCTGCCCCACCAAAAAATAGCAACAAGTTTCCGAGCTAGAAGAATGCGGCCGACTTTTAGACTGGCTGGCACCGAAGTGAACTTAGCGGGATGAGACAAAAGGATGCAGGATGCTAAGTGGCACTAACTTGAGATTTGCAATATTAACTTGATGTTTTTATTGCATCCGACCTACAATAACTGATGCTAACTAAACCACTACACCTTAATGCCTGGGCAATCCCAGTGAAGCGACAAACCATAAATATTATATGGACTCTATTCTGTGGGTGCAAGGATAGGGGAATTTCCTAATACACCTGTGGAAAAATACAAGTCCTAGAACCACAATTAATAACAATAATTTTATTTCTAATTTAATTTACCTTTATTCTATTATTATTCTTCATATTTTAAGTTGTTGTTTATTAACCAGTTTACTTATTTTATTTTTTACCCGACCGATTGTTGTTGTTGTTTGTAGATTATAGTCACACGACACTTTCGCATATAGGTGACTACTGGACTGATTTATACTGACACCAGCGGGCCAGTTGTTGGTAAAGGGGAAAATAATATGATCACACGCTGACCAATCCGGGATTCGAACCAGCGACCTTTCGGTTACTAGCAAGACGCTCTTACCAACTGAGCTACCCGGCCCGACCGATTGATGACTGTCGACCCCTAATAGACGAGTCAGTGAAAGGGAAGTAATCAATATTAGCGAATTTCGTCAATGGTTCGCAGTGGTTGTCTCCCTGCTACCGTAGCGCACTCGGTCTAAGATCGATCCTTTTAGTAACTAAAACTGTTCGGAAAACAGTGGCGGTTACACAAAAACAAAATAGAATACAAACCTATCCTATCCTATCCTATCCTGTCCCGTAACCCGAAGGTCGTAGGGGCACCACAGATGATCGTTTAACCAGCATACTCCATCTTTCTCTGTCCTCAGCAGCCCTGATGGCTTCGCTCAGTGTCAAACCAGTCCATTCACGAATGTTGTCCTCCCACCTCTTTTTCGGTCTCCCTCTTCTTCTACCTCCTTGCACTGTGCCTTGCAGAATAGTCTTTGCAAGGCCTGATGATCTGGTGACGTGGCCATACCATCGGAGTTTCCGTTTCTTCACCACTGTTAGCAGGTCATCGTGTTGTCCAATGGCTTGTGTGATGGTCTGTCGGACTTCGTCGTTGGTGATGTGTTGGGTATAGGAAATGCCCAGAAGTCTTCTGTAGCACCTCATCTCCATGCTTTGTATTCTTCGTTGGAGATCTGCTGTGAGGGTCCATGCTTCGCAAGCATATAGGAAGATGGAGATGACAAGGGAGCGCAGCAGTCTTACTTTGGAATGTAGACTGATGGTCCTGTCTTTCCAAATGGGCTTCAACCTTGTCAGGGCAGCAGTTGTTTGTGCGATCCTGGAGAGGACTTCCTGTCGGGACCCATTGTCTGATACAATGGCTCCTAAATATTTGAAGCTATGCACTGTGTTGAGGGATTGGCCTTGGACTTTGATGTCCATATTGATGCCGTTGGTGTTGTTGGTCATCATTTTGGTCTTCTCTGCACTTATTTCCATTCCATAGGCTCTGGAGGTGGTGTCAAGCCTCTGTACCAGCTGTTCAAGTTCTTGTTCCTCTCCAGCCAATCCATCAATGTCATCTGCAAAACGAAGATTGGAGATTGCTCTACCCCCTATGCTGACTGTGCCTTCATGGTCTGCAAGAGCATCTGACATGATGTGCTCTAGGAAGATGTTGAAGAGTGTTGGAGAGAGTAGGCATCCTTGACGCACACCGATTGTTGTTCTGAACCAGTTCCCGATGGCGCTATTGTGGAGGACTGCAGTGGTAGCCTTGTCATACAGGCTTTTGACGACTTCAATAATTTTAGGGCTGATGTTGTACACTCTCATGGTTGCCCACAGAGCTGCATGCCAGACTCGGTCAAACGCCTTCTTGAAGTCTATGATCACATGATATAGATGTAGTTGGTGCTGTAGGTATTTCTCACAGATTATTCTGAGGTTGAAAATCTGCTCAGTGGTACTTCGCCCTGCCCTGCATTCCTGCTTGTTCTTCAGCTATGATCTGTTCAGCTTGGGGTTTCAACCTGTTGAGTATTATTTTCAGGAGGACCTTGCTGGTATGGCTGATGAGGCTGATGGTCCGGTAATTTTCACACTCCTGAAGGTTACCTTTTTTGGGAAGAGTGATGACAAGCGACTGGGTCCATGGTATAGGCCACTCCCCACTCTGCCAGATCTTGTTACAGATAATGGTGAGGGCATCAATCATCACTTCTCCTCCTGCTTGTAGCAGTTCCGCGGGTATGTTGTCCACTCCCGCTGACTTCCCTTTCTTTAGCGCTTGCACTGCTGCCTCAACTTCTTCCCGGAGAATTGGGAGGATTTCTTCTTCTTCTCTGTTCTCGGGACATGCTAGAACTGATGGGTCTCCTTTTGGTGTATGGTTGTAAAGGTCAGAGCAGTACTCTGTCCATCTGTCCAAGACTTCTTGTTCTTCTGTAAGGCATATGCCAGACTTGCTTTGGATCGTGGAGACTTTGGGCTGTTTGACACTTGTCAGCCGCTTCACTGTCTGGTAAGCCTTCTTGCTGTTGTTCTTGATCAGACTGTTCTCTATTTCCTGGCATTGATCTTCTATCCAGTTCTGCTTTGCTGTGCGCATGCCTTTTCGGATGTCATTGTTGATTTTTCGGTAGACATCAGCTCCCTGTGAGGTGTTCTTTTTCTTTTTCATCTCTCTTCGTTTATCACACAGATCCAAAAGTTCAGGTGTGATCCACGGCTTCTTCTTTGGTCGGTGCTTACCAAGGATCTCAGTGGCGGCATCTGTCACAGCTGAGTTGAAGGTGGTGGTCATGGTGTTGACATCTACTTCACCAGCTCCCAAAATGAGCAGTGGTGCAAATTTCCCTCCAATTGTGGCCTGAAATAGTTCTGCCACCTCCGGGTCTCGCAGTTTGTCCAGGCCGAAATTCAGTCTAGTGCACTTTGCTGTATTTACTCTCTTCAAGTGGAGCCGGAAAGACAACATCAATAATACAGGAATACAAGAATACAAACATCATTATAAATTATCAACAAAACACATACATATAAAATGCCTACATTGCTAAATAATAACATCACAGGAAGCCATAGTGACCACCTACGGCATCTGATAACGCAGCACGCATGCACGTGTTCAGTACAGCCGCACGCATGATGTGCCTTATCTCTACTCTGACAACAAGTACGTCCTGTGCGTCTGGTCCCCTGCGCCTGTGATGCGAGCGAGCGATCTAGAGAGAGAGAGAGAAAGAGAGAGCGTCACTGGGTCATCACTGCCTACCACAAAGAGAGAGATGATCGACGTGGAAGCGGAAATTTGAGAAGTTAGTTCGTAGATTAACGTCCCCGGACACATAAGCGTAAAGGGGACAGATTTGATAAGGTGTGTGTGGTTTGTTTTAATAAACTAATGTCCATACAAAGAAACATACAATGCTATCTGCGCTGAGAGTCGCATGTCAGAGGCGCTGGGAAAAACAATGGGGTGGAAGAGATTAAGATAAGACAATTCTTTTTTTTTAACGAAGGTAGTAGATAAGAATAAGCAGTGGTCTGCTTTTGTGCCTCGGGGCCTCGCCCTAAAGAAGGCCTATTGTACTGAAACTAAAAATAAAAAGAGAGAGGAGAAGGAGGAGCAGGGGGTGGGCGTGATTGGATTTCCGTACAATGTGTAGGCTACATTTAAATTCCAACTTTTAAAACACGTGTGCCTGTGCTCGTCTGATGTGCGAGAGACAGAGATTGAGGGGGACTGGACCGAAGTCGAGCGAAGTCAAAACGCACGTGTTTGGGTTTGATAGGGAGGAGAGAGAGAGAGAGAGAGAGAGAGAGAGAGAGAGAGAGAGAGAGAGAGAGAGAGAGAGAGAGAGAGAGAGAGAGAGAGAGAAAGAGAGAGATGTCAGGGGGAGAGGGGTTTGCGGTGGGCGTGGGGAAGGAAGTGTAACTGTCAAACAACAACCTTCCCATGGGCCCACCTACCTATCCACAAACAATAATAAATAAAAATAAAACCATCCCCAATAACTCATCCCAATGCCCACCCCCCTAATGTAATGTGTTGCACAATTTAAAAAACACTGTAGAAGATAATACGGATGATCTGAAGACAGGGGCCTGTGGTTTAGTAGGCAGAGAGCCACGCTGATGCAACAGAGCGCCGAAAAATGATTTTCCTCCTTAAAAGCGGAGCTAGTCAGAACTGGCGATCGGCTGGTTTCGATTAGACCAAGCTGGTTTTACTACCGCGGGCTGCACTCGTGTTTTGTATCCCGATGACTGTGTAACGCTTCTTTTTTTTTCTTTTTTTTTTTAAAGTAAAATTTACGTCCCCGGACACATTAAGCGTATAGGGGACGGGTGTAACGCTGTCTCTAAGGCTGCTGGGCCATAGAACTTCACGCTACACGCTTCACGCATCACGCTACACGCTTCACGCGTGAAGAGAAAAATGAACAGACATGGTTTCTCTTGGCGTGGGCCATACAACTTCACACACGCTACACGCTTCACGCTGCACACTACACGCGTGAAGAGAAAAGTGAGCATGCCCACTTTTTTCGATGCGTGAAGTTCACGTTCTAGCTTACCATAGTGATCAGACACAAGAAATTAGATGGATGACTATAGAGTACAGTTAATCGAGTTGGTCCGGGCAAGGCCCCTTCTCAGGGACCTACATGTGTCGGATTATAAAGACAAAGACCAAAAAGCCCAAGTTTGGGATAAGTTGAAAAAACTTCTCAATACACCCAAAGGTAACTTTTATACGATTTATTTATTTATTTACTGTAATTCATAGCACAGTAATCCAAAAGGTGGCAGACTTATCGGCACCATATCCTTTGTCTCTTTCGCTTCCTCCTGCTTCTGAGCAAGAGCAATATTAAGAGGTCTTCTTCGTCGGAAGAATTCATCTTCTCAAGAAGTCACAAACCACAAATATTGTGTGTGGTCAGTTGAGGAAACAGCAATGCGTGAAGCGTGCAGCGTGTAGCGTGAAGTCCTATGGCCCAGAGCATGAAACGTGAAGCATGAAGCGTGCAGCGTGAAGCGTGTAGCGTGAAGTTCTATGGCCCAGCAGCCTAACCCGTGGATATATGTCGGGTTCGTCAACACGACAGAGAGAGAGAGAGAGAGAGAGAGAGAGAGAGAGAGAGAGAGAGAGAGAGAGAGAGAGAGAGAGAGAGACGTTTTATCTATCCGGGCATTGAAAACCTTTTTCAAATGTGCTGATGAACGTGATCGGTGCCTTCAATGTTGTTGAGGAGTCTTGAAGGAAATTAGCTCATCCTTTTGCAGGCAACATACATGAGTGATTTAACATGTACGTAGTCCTAACTCTCAGCCTAGCACTGACCTAGTGACCTTTGACCTCATTAATCTCAAGCCCTAACTGTAACATACAGACATTATCATCTTGGTTAGCTTTGAACTCGTGAAGAAGTATTTCAGCGAAATTCATGTACTGACAACATTGTTTAGTCGTTGCGTTTTATCCCTTTTTATTCTTTTATTTAGTCTTCTGGTTGTAGTGTATTGTATTAACGCCTGCATTATCATAATATTAAATAAATTATCATAATTTTATAGTCAAGCAAAGTGGGGGCTGAACAAGGCGGTATCTGAAGGAGCCGTAAGATCACACGTTTTTCACTTACACACGCAACAACCACCCTCAATGACAACCATCCCAACCACTAAAATGCACTTTCAACCCCAACCCAACCCCAAACAAGAATAATAATAACGGATTATTATATAGCGGGTACTCCAGCCTATGACCAGACTCACCACGCTTTACATATAAACTCACCCCATTCACATCCATACACCTCAAACACAGGACAATTGCATGCTAAACAGACCCACAAAAAACACACATAAAGGCTTGACGGCCTGATTCTGTTCTCAACTTACTACTACTACTACTACTACTACTACTACTACTACTACTACTACTACTACTACTACTACTACTACTACTACATTCCAAACAGCGAAGCCGAGGTCTAGGCGAAGACTGCTCCCTACTTGGAAGAGAGAAAAGGTCTCTAGACTAGTCTAAGCAGCCCTTACGGTCCCCTACGCGCATCAACCCATGATGATCTGCCTGAACTACCACACAGACCACTCACAGCTTTCACGTTTGCCTCTCAATGATGACAGTACTCGCCGAGTCTCAGCCACGCTTTGTGCTCAAGACATTGACCTTGTTGACATGGTGACCTTGTTGACATGGTGACCTTGTTGACATGGTGACCTTGTTGACATGGTGACCTTGTTGACATGATGACCTTGTTGACATGGTGACCTTGTTGACATGGTGATCTTGTTGACATGGTGATCTTGTTGACATGGTGACTTTGTTGACATGGTGATCTTGTGACGCTGGGTTTACAAGAGGGTGTTTTGAAAGAACTGTGTAAATAAGTGAAGATCGTACTGTTTGTAGTCCACCTGAGCTGGCGTGTATGTTGTAGGATTATTATGTGGCGGATGTTGATCTGATAAGTTGGCTTTAAGTTCTTACGAAGAGTTTAGCGAAATATATGACAACTAGTGTGCGCGAGTTCTTCCTATCCTATCCTATCCCGTAACTCGAAGGTCGTTGGGCCATCACAGATGATCTTGTAACCAGCGTACTCCCTCTTTTTCTGTCCTCAGAAGGCCTCATGGCTTCGCTCAGTGTCAATCAAGCCAGTCCATTCTCGAATGTTGTCCTACCCCACCTCTTTTTTGGTCTCCTTCTTCTTCTGCCTCCTATCACCGTACCTGGCAGGATGGTCTTTGCAAGGCATGATGCTCGGGTAACCTGGCCATACCATCGGAGTTTCCGTTGTTTTACCACTGTGAGCATGTCATCCTGTGGCCCAATGACTTGTCGTTGGTGATGTGCTGGGTATAGGAAATGCCCAGAAGTCTTGTGTAGCACCTCATCTCCACGCTTTGTATTCTTCGTTGTAGATCTGCTGTGAGGGTCCATGTTTTACAAGAGTATATGAGGATGGAGATGACAAGGGAGCGCCGCAGCCTTACCTTGGAGTGTGGACTGATGGTCCTGTCTTTTCAAATGGGCTTCAACCTTGTCAGGGCAGCAGTTGTTTGTGCTATCCTGGAGAGGACGTCCTGCCTGGACCCATTGTCTGACACAATTGCTCCTAAATATTTGAAGCTGTTCGCCGTGTTTAAGGCTTGGCCTTAGACTTTGATGTCCGTGTTGATGCCATTGGTCATCATTTTGGTCTTCTCTGCACTAATTTTCATTCCAAAGGCTCTGGAAGTGGTGTCAGGCCTCTGTACCAGCTGTTCAAGTTCTAGCTTGTTCCTCTCCAGCCAATCCATCAATGTCATCCGCAAAACGGAGGTTGGAGATTGCTCTATCCCCTATGCTGACTGTGCCCTCATGATCTGCAAGGGCATCTGGCATGATACACTCCAGAAAGATGTTGAAGAGTGTTGGGGAGAGTATAGCATTTTTGACGCACGCCGATGGTTGTTCTGAGTCAGTTCCCGATGGCGCTGTAATGGAGGACTGCACTGGTAGCCTTATCATACACGCTATAATAATAATGTTATTTCTTATGAACGCTTATTTTAAATGTGTGTTTTATTCTTTATCTTATTATAATTTTTATTATTATTTCATAATTCCATGTGGCCCTATGGTTTTTTATTTTCTGGAATAAAGTTTATAGACTTGTTTCTAGCCAAACAGATAATAAGAGACAGCCGAGACTCGTGCTGTCATATCTGACGCCAGAGTATGACGAAGCCAACAAAAGTAGGCTACGTACAGCCCTTGATAAACCGTGGTTTTCTGACTTAGGTCATAGCATTAAGGTCAAGTGAAGGTCAAAACGTGCAGAGCAAACGTGGGATATCTTACGCAGGAAATTCTCACCCGAGTTCAGTTAAACGATTTAAGAATTATGTCACGAAAGGACAAATCCATTCCACTGTGGCAAACTGCGCCAGCTGCTGTGGTTACCTTTACTGCCTATGCATGTACCACAGGCGCTTGTGTACCAACATGCTGTCATTAGTCATTACGTACTCTGTGCTACATGTACATAGGGTGCTAAAGCACGATTTTACTACTACGGTGCCACAATCGGAGTATCAGACACTGTCGAGCCATACGCCTACCAAAATTCAGTTTTCAGAATGAAGATTTTTACAGCGCAAAAAGAGCTGCTCAAGGCTGCGCAAAACCAGGATGTAACTATAACGTCATCATGCTGCTTGATGCGTACAGTCAAGCGCCACAGACAATTAGGCAGCTTTGTCACCTAGCTGCCTTTGTTGGACAAAATGACTGGGTTCTTTCAAGTGCTCTGAAATGGCACTGGGGAGGAAGTGAAACACTGTATAAAGAATCATTACTGAAAGTCGACTCGTGTGAGAAAAACATTTCAATTCCCTGTCTAGATTGGAACCAGGATCTGGCATGTCAGGCCACGGTTGTACCATTGGCCCAATGTGCTACTGTAAAGTGCAAGCTTGACACTCTTACTGCGGTTACTACAGTAAGTACTAACAATAGATAGTTTGCCTTTTATCTTTATGTTACAAAGTACAATATAACTTCTGTAATGGTTCCACATTACAATACGTCTACTCATATTCTTACATTTTTAAAAAGCTGGATAGAAGATCAATGCCAGGAAATAGAGAACAGTCTGAACAAGAACAACAGGCTGTAAAGTGGCTGACAAGTGTTAAACAGCCCAAGGACTTACATGATGTTGGTTTGTTTTATCGCATATAAATCATATCGACATGTTTTGTTTAGTTTGGATTTTATTGATAGGACTGAATTTAGTGATTTGATTGAAGAAAGAGATTATATTTTTAATACATCAGTTTTACAGAAGACTCTTAAAGAGGTGTCATGTGAAAGTTTGTTTGAGTATTTAAGAGTAACAGGTATGTTTTTTAAGATTTGAATCATTTTATACTATTTTAAGATAACGTCTCTCTGGTCCTGATTTGGCTCGGAAGAGTCCGCTGGACCTAAAGCAATAAACTTGTATTGTATTGTATTGCCCAAGGACTCCATGATCCAAAGCAAGTCTGGTATATGCCTTACTGACGAACAAGAAGCCTTGGATATATGGACTGCTCTGACCTTTACAATTACACACCAAACGGAGACCCATCAGTTCTAGCATGTCCCCAGAACAGAGAAGAGAAGAAATCCTCCCAATTCTCCGAGAAGAAGTTGAGGCAGCAATGCTATCGCTGAAGAAAGGGAAGTCAGCGGGAGTGGACAACATATCCGCGGAATTGCTTCAAACAGGAGAAGAAGCGACGATTGACGCCTTCACCATTATCTGTAACAAGATCTGGCAGAGTGGGGAGTGGCCTACACCATGGACCCAATCACTTGTCATCACTCTTCGAAAAAACAGGTGACCTTCAGGAGTGTGAAAATTTACCGCACCATCAGCCTCAATCAGCCATCCCAGCAAGGTCCTCCTGAAACTAATACTCAACAGGTTGAAACCCCAAGCTGAACAAATCATAGCTGAAGAACAAGCAGGATTCATGGAAGGGCGAAGTACCGCTGACCAGATTTTCAACCTCAGAATAATCTGCGAGAAATACCTACAGCACCGACAACATCTATATTATGTGTTTGTAGACTTCAAGAAAGAGTTTGACCGAGTCTAGCATGCAGCTCTGTGGGCAACCATGAGAGTGTACAACATCAGCCCTAAAATTATTGAAGTCATCAAAAGCCTGTATGACAAGGCTACCAAGTGCAGTCCTCCACAACAACGCCATTGGTGTGCGTCAAGGATGCCTACTCTCTCCAACACTCTTTAACATCTTCCTATCACGTTCGATGCCCTTGAAGATCAAGAAGGCACAGTCAGCATAGAGTGGAGTAATCTCCAACCTCCGTTTTGCAGATGATATTGATGGATTGGTTGGAGAGGAACAAAAACTTGAACAGCTGGTACAGAGGCTTGACACCACATCCGGAGCTTTTGGACTAGAAATAAATGAAGAGAAGGCCAAAATGATGACCAACAACACCAATGGCATCAACACGGACATCAAAGTACAAGGCCAATCCCTCAACACAGTGCATAGCTTCAAATATTTAGGAGCCAATGGGTCCCGACAGGAAGTCCTCTCCAGGATTGCACAAACAACTGCTCCCCTGACAAGGTTGAAGCCCATTTAGAAAGACAGGACCATCAGTCTACATTCCAAGGTAAGGCTGCTGCGCTCCCTTGCCATCTCCATCTTCCTATACGCTTGCGAAACATGGATCATGACAGCAGATCTACAATGAAGAATACAAAGCATGGAGATGAGGTGCTACAGACGACTTCTGGGCATTCCTTATGCCCAGCACATAACCAACAACGAAGTCCACCAGACCATCACACAAGCCATTGGACAACACGATGACATGTTCACAGTGGTGAAGAAACGGAATCTCCGATGGTATGGCCACGTCACCAGATCGTCAGGCCTTGCAAAGACCATCCTGCAAGGCACGGTGCAAGGAGGCAGAAGAAGATGGAGACAGAAAAAAAGGTAGGAGGACAACATTCGAGAAGGGACTGGCTTGACACTGAGCGAAGCCATGAGGGTTGCTGAGGACAGAGAAAGATGGAGTACGCTAGTTAAACGATCATCTGTGGTGCCCCAACGATCTTCGCTTCGAGTTACGGCATAGGATAGGATAGGGCAGGTGATGGAATGCATGCCTTCGATTTGGTCTCTAATCCGGAAGAATACAAAGCACAATATTATGAAGTTGTTTTGCTTCAAATGTTGTGGGTGACAAAACGGGCAATATGACAAACAAGTTTATTTTTCATGATATCTTTATTTCCGCTATATAGTACGATATAAACCATGTGTTGGTTTCAGTGTACTGGTATCGTTTTTTTGTTTTTTGTTTAAAGCCTATTTACTTTACATACAACAACGCTGTACTCTTGTTTTTGTATTAGCCACTCTTGTGTTACCATTATGAATTCCTGGAGTATTTCCTTGCGTACTGGCTAACGTAAAAATAAAATCTTGATTTCTAATGCAAAAATAGGCTTACGTAAACCGGGCGTACTAGGGTAAAAAAGAAGAGAGAGTGTGACCTCATGAAGTTAGAGGTCAACCTAAACTCCTCCCTCGTATTATTACACGTAACAAAGGTTGTCTGCTGCACACCACTTGACGAGCTAATGCAGTTAGTTTAATTCACTTGTTGCGTGTCGACCTGAGTAAAGTTGTTTGGTATTATGATGAAATCGTGAAAGAGTACATTGCATCGTCATGAAAAAGTGCCTTGTAGTAATGAAATTACAGCTACACACGTTTATAATTTCGATCCGGGCCGTGACAAACATGGCGCCACTACCTCCGACCCAATGCATTAACTGTAAAATGTAAATCAATGTGGCCACTGAACTCAAAAGTTGTGACCACCCGTCAAAATTCCGGTCAGTGAAAAATCTCATAACCCAATGCATAAGCCTTGTGTGGCCACTACTTCAAGGATTATTACATGATTATTTCTTTAGGTCCAGCGGACTCTTCCGAGCCAAATCAGGACCGGTATAGCCGAATCAGGACCACAAAATCAAGACTACAACTTCGCTGAAAGAGGACTCGCCCCTGATCCGCATAAAAGATCTGCCGAAACAGCCCTAGTGGCAACACTGAAGGCACTCCACCAGCCAGTCACTTTACAATAAAGACAGAGGACGCTGAGGCTATACTCTAATTTATTTTATTTTATTTTAATGCTTTATTGTCCCTTTTCATCGGGAAATTCTGGGCCGCCTCCCCTGGAGAAGGCGTAGTCGCAGCCTGTGGCGCGCCCAAACCCAACCTACCTAACATTAGTTGTGATTTTAAAATTGAGAAATTCTTGAAATTTTTGAAATTTTGCTGGGGGAGCAAACCGGAGTACCCAGAGAAAACCCCCGAGACGTTGCCCGAGTCGAAAGTAAATAATATTCGGAGAAACTTAACGCCCAGATGCTGGATCGAACCCACACCTGTCAGGCGCCATTGGTTTCTGGCCTGTGGACAATGCAAGTTAGTCCCGCCTTAGCCCACTTGGCCACAACGCTCGCTATCGAACCCCCGTTTACAAAAACAAAATAGAATATAAACATCATTATAAAATATCAACAAAACACTTACATAACTTCAAGGATCAGGATATCAAAGATGTTTGATGCGATAAAGAGTTTACTTTGGAAATAGCATGGTTGTCATATTAAAAGATGATCTAATGGTAATCATTACTCAGACGATTGCTAAGCTTTGATTTCTTGGCGTCTCTTCCTTGTTATGCAAACAAACAACTGTGCGTACTACACACACATTTTCGCTGCGGTGCTATTTTTAGAATCAACTTTGATGCTATTATCATAAACACAAGAATTTATCAGTTTATAACAAACCGTAATTCCTAAAGAATCCTGCAAGGCACGGTGCAAGGAAGTAGAAGAAGAGGGAGACAGAAAAAGAGGTAGGGAGGACAACATTCGAGAATGGACTGGCTTGACACAGAGCGAAGCCATGAGGGTTGCTGAGGACAGAGGAAGATGGAGTACGCTGGTTAAGCGATCATCTGTGGTACCCCAACGACTTTCGTTATAGGATAGGATAGGCTGTGATAGGATAGGAATTTTGTTTGGTTGGGTGGGTCAGCACTGACTGTGAGTTTGAACAGGATCGGGGATGCTGAAATGTGGTTTAGGACCCTTTAACAGGATCTGCGATGCTGAAATATGTGGTTTAGGACCCTTTAACAGGATCTGTGATGCTGAAATATGTGGTTTAGGACCCTTTAACAGGATCTGTGATGCTGAAATATGTGGTTTAGGACCCTTTTACAGGACCTGTTGACGCTGAAATATGTGGTTTAGGACCCTTTAACAGGATTTGTGATGCTGAAATATGTGGTTTAGGACCCTTTAACAGGATCTGTGATGCTGAAATATGTGGTTTAGGACCCTTTAACAGGATCTGTGATGCTGAAATATGTGGTTTAGGACCCTTTAACTTCTAGGCCACAAAATGGGCCACAAAACAAACATGTTTGCATGGCTAACGTTATTTTTAGGTTACAAATATGCGTAACATAACATATAAATTTATGTTCCATATAATAACAGTAGAGTGCGTCTTGGTGAAGTGGAGTAGGCATGGTGACCTTATCTTTCCCCACCCACAAACCCCTCTCTACATCCCTCTCAAATAAGTTGTTGTAATATCACAGTGTAAGAAGCTACTGGGAAATAAATGAAATATTAACGATAAAACGTCGTCGTTGTCGTCGTCGTCGTCATCACCATCATCACATCATCATCATCATCATCAGAACCGCAAGACGACCTCAACTACCTGCACTACCGCAACCCTTCTTCATGCTTCACCAACATAGTGCCACCACCACCATCACCAACCCTAACTACCAAATCCCCCTCCTCCTCTCCCTAACTACCCACTATACCATCCGCATAGCCGATCTTTCCACACAGCTGGGAAACATTCTCTCCTGACCAGCCGCGGCGTTTCACAGTCATTCATCTTGTGCTGACGAAATCACGGAACTGGTAGTAGGACGAAATACACCCGGTGTCAGTGCTATTTCAAGCCAGTTCAGCATTTCCTTTTAAAATATATAGCGGACCACGTGGTAGATAAAAGAGAACGAACAGTCCAACACGCGTCCAGTAGTAGGAGTAGTAAATAGTACCATTGTTTTTCTTAGAAAGTAGTTTTGTTTACACATTTCGACGTGATAGCGTGAAAGCCTCCATCTAGGCCTACACTAAGACACTGAAAGACAACAAAGAGAGATCAAAACTGATAAGATTTTCCGCAGGAAGAGCGATTCATTAAAACTAAATTTAAATGATATGCCATATGGTTGTGTAAAACAAAATAATAAACTATCATTAAAAGGAAAGACAGAGATTGAAGTGGGCGACAGCATTCTGAACATTCAAATTTTGGCTGAATATTTCAGTAAGAAATTTCAAAGACCTCAATTACTGCTGTCGTGCTATTCAGTTTCACTATCGGCCAAAAGTCTTTCACGACGGAGTGAATCGAATATACTGATCTGTGCAAAAGTCTAGTTTTTTGGACTTTTGCAAGGACATTTTGTGATTTTTTTTTGGGATGGTTTTATCTTTATTTGTGATTGATGAAGAAGCCTGTTTGGTGTGCGATAATATGGTTTGAAACAAGAAGGATTTATTTTATTGGAATCTCGTCTGCTGTGGATTATTCAAAGTGAAAGAGCAGCATGTTTGAGTGTTTTTACAGGATTGCGCGAGTCAGCTGTGATACAGGTTTGGATGAATTAATTATTACTATTTTATATTTATTTCCAGTTTTGCAAAATTATAATAAAGGGCCGAGGTGGAGAGAGAGAGAGAGAGAGAGAGAGAGAGAGAGAGAGAGAGAGAGAGAGAGAGAGAGAGAGAGAGAGAGAGAATCAAGAATCAATCAAGAATCAAGAATTTTATTCAATAAGGTCATAGCCCCATATGAATGGGTATAGCACATTACAAAAATAACCACATCGGTATAACAACAATGAGATAACATCTTAGTGAGATACTTCTCTCAAACGCTTAAATGCAAAACATAGATACAGAGCTAGATTTCTTAATACTGTCATATCTTGTGTAGAGAGAAGTAAGCTTAATTGGACAGCAGAAGGGTACCTATAATATTTAGGTAAGATTAAATCGCTTCTTAAATCACTCAGGCATGGACAACAGAGAACAAAATGGACTTCATCTTCACAAGCTAGATTGCATAGACGACATAGCGTATTGTGATAGGTTACACTCTTAAATTTATATATATGCATGAACAGCAATACTTGACACACCACAACGAAATTTTGTCAGTGCATTTTTTACATAATTATTCACATCTAGAAATATAAAAGCTTCCGTGTTATTTGTTAACTTAAATGTTCTATAAAAAGACATGTACTATTACTCTGCTGTAGATGTGCTTCCCACTCTTGCCATCTGCAGTCTATTAGTCTTTGTTTAAAACATCTCAAGAAAGCATTAATACAACCAACCTTCTGATTTTCCCATACGTATAAAAAACCATAACTACCCAAACACATCCGTACTCTTGATGCCCAAGTAACTTTACCTCTACTATCTAAATTATAGAGCATTGTGTAACATTTTGCAGGGAGACGGTTTACATCCATATGGACTAATCTCAGCCAATATCGAATACAGGCAACATAGGAATTTACATACAAAGGAAATCTTCCTAATTCACCATACTTTTCATGGCGAACAGATGTACCTTTTCTATTTCTTTACCCTTGTTAAACCCCCAAATTTCCGCCCCATATTGTACAATTGCACCTGTGTATCAAACAATTTTACAAAGATGTCAAAAGAACTATTTTGGAACTTATAAGGAGAGAGAGAGAGAGAGAGAGAGAGAGAGAGAGAGAGAGAGAGAGAGAGAGAGAGAGAGAGAGAGAGAGAGAGAAAGAGAGAGAGAGAGAAGCGCTATGTGGGGAAGAACGAAGATTTGGGGCCGGGGAGATAGCGGGAGGGGATGAAGGGGGGACCGGGGGTGGGGAAAGGAGAGAGTTGGGTGGCCGGAGAGATAATAGAGTCATCCAGTCCACAAATCTTGATTGCCCCAGTGGAGATTTAACACAGCATATTACAAGCAAGGCTAGAGAGAGACAGGAAGTATGCGGAGATGGGGGAAGGGTTAATTAAGACAGATGTATAATTTATAAAATTTATAATACATTCTCTCAAAATGGCTAGCACCATACACCCACTTTAACTTTAAGGAGCGACCTTCAACATCAAGAAGAAGAAGAGAGGTGGACAAAACGTGCGACATACTGGCTTCAGTTCCATGCGTTTCTTTCTATCTGCCTGTTTGTCTGTCTCTGTGTCTCTGTGTTTGTCTCTCTCTCCCTCTGTATATACAGCAACGAATGGCTTCCCCACTTCCTTTAACTTACTATTAACAACTGGTGAGAAAGATCAAAGAAAAAGGGGGAGAGGAGAGAGAGACAAAGAAAGAGAGACAGAAAGACAAAGACAGAGAGAGTGAGCCTGAAAGAGAGAGAGAACCTGAGAAAGAGAAAGAGGGAAGGAGAGAGGGAGACAAAGAGAGAAAAGGTGTGAGGGAGAAAGAGAGAGAGGAGAGAGGGAGTGAGCGAGTACAGCAATAGTAAAACTGGAAGATTCAGGTCAGCAAGTAAACAGCAAGTTTCTTGTTACAAAGACACTGATGTTGCGTTCAAATCCTCGCTTTTTACCATAGTACGAAATGGTAGCTTTAGAGGATTAAAAGTGTCAATTGCGATTATATTATATATTCAGAGCGGCAGTATTCATGGGCCTATGAACAAAGTATATTTTTACAGGGAGCATCACAGAAATATTTACATTATGGACGTTATTACGTTGTCGACCTTATTATTATGGTTTGTATAAGGGGAAAACACCACGAGAAATAGAAGGAGATGAAGGAGATGAACATGATATATTTGCAACATGGATACCAGCTGAATGGAGTTCCTAGGTCCAAAATAATTATTGTGAATTGCATCATGCATTTTCACGGACTTTCCTGTAGGCTATATCATAGTGCTTGTGTGTGTGTGTGTGTGTGTGTGTGTGTGAGAGAGAGAGAGAGAGAGAGAGAGAGAGAGAGAGAGAGAGAGAGACGGCGAAGGAAGATCAAGAAGTAGAACAGCAACAAGAACAAGTATAATGTCTGTAGTTTTGATGTCGGTCAATGGATTAGTGTCGGGTGACACTTGGCGGCTGTGTATTTAGCCACTTTGTGAGGTGTGACGACCAGTGGTACAGCATTCGCCTGGCACACCAATGATCCAAGTTCCAATCCTGTGATCTTTGAGCAAAGTGAAAGGGACTTTTTTTTAAAAAAAGTCTCTCGTAGCAATATGATTGCTCTGGTGGTTCAGTATTGATTTAGGTCCCTATCTCCTTTCTTTCCTGGGATGGTGATCCCTGTCTGCCATATCGCCAATGGTGGGTGTAGACGTCAAACCTCAATGTTCAGTCATTGGACCAGTTCTGTACTACAGTGCATGAAAGAAATAAATACAGAGATTTCTCTTATATAGCGCACTTACAAGCTCAGAGAGCTTCTTAAGGCGCTGGCCCGTAATATCCAGCAATCACATAATAGTTTGCTGAAGTCAGGATTCGAACCCACAAGTCGTGCGCTCTGACGAACTAAAACTTCAACAAATCTGGGACAAACCCTTCTCTTACTCTTAGTAAAATCTTAGTCCCGCTTCATGCATCGGCGCAACTGCTGTTTATACAGGGTGGGCCAAAAGTAGGTGTACATTCATTCATTCATTTAGTAGATTACCGTCCCCGGACACATAAGCGTATAGGGGACTTAGGTTTACAGTTATCACGTGGACTATTTATTTGAAAATTCCACACTAGTACAACAACGGGAAATTCGTTATACCTGTTAACATAAACATACACAATTTAATTTCTCAGATGCTCAAAATGTCATTGGTATTAAGCAAAGTAACTTCAACCCTATAAAAAAGATAAGTTTAGTTTATATAAAGAAGTCTCCTCTCTGAAAATCCTTATCGGGAAGAGAGGGGACTATAAACTGATTTTGAAAAAAAAAAAAAAAATTATATAAAGCTGTTTTGTGGTTGGCGATGATAGAAGTTGGTTAATGGACCGTAAAGACTAAACTGCATTGGACTAGAGTCGCTGCATGCATTGTATGCAAACTGTCGACGTTTCTTTTACCAATTGTCGTCATTAGTATGTGACCTGTCGATGTCACACGCATGTTTTTATTACTTCTATGGAGTATTATACCGTGAGTGACGCTCGTGTCTTGTATAAAGGCCTATATAAAAATCTCTTTGTTTCGCCATCAGTTGTCCACCATTCTGATTGTAAACCGTACCGTTAGGACATCGGCACGTATACAAGCTATACGGCCGCAGTATGAAACTGCTTCCAATGTAATGTAACTGTAGATTATAGCCACACGACACCGAAGCGTATATGCGACTTGGTCACCTTATATTGGTCACACGTTGGCTAATCTGTGATTCGAACCAGGTACTTTTCGGTTACTAGTAAGCCGCTCTACCCACTGAGCTGCCCGGCCCCACAATCTATTTCTGTTGCTGAGAAGTGCATGTATAGTGTGGAGCAATAAGTATCGTACGTGCAGTCGCACTTAATGGGTGCACATGTACCTAGCCATTGCTGTAGGATTGAGTGCAGGCTGTACAACCACACTAAGTACTAACTCTGCGTGTTGTGCCTGTGGAGGACGCAAGCTGAGTGTCATCGATCTGTCAATACATCATCCAGTTATTTTATTATTTACTAATTTTGCCCTCTTAAATAGTGCACTTACAGTTCCAGAGCTGCTCAAGGCGCTGGCTGACCAGGATCCACTTGATGCTTTAGGCGCATGGTCTTACAACCAGACAACTGAGCATAGGCGACAGGGGGGGGGGGTGTGGGGAAATACCGAAAGAGGCTAAGAGGCTAAGAGGACCGAAAGAGGCTAAGAGGCTAAGAGGAAAAGACGCTAAGAGGACACTACACTTACAGTACGCTAGAAATAGTCTGTTTATGAGTTTTAAATACAATATTTATGATAGATGATAGTTATAAATGCTGATTTTAGAAACGGAGAAAACATTTTCAATGCCGTTTGAGTAAAAAGTCTCATCCGGGTCTGCTACATCCGTCCGCCATAGCCTTCTTCTTCTTCATTGTTGCGATTTGGCGCTCAAGCTCATTCCAGTTTTGAAACCGATCAGCTACCACATTTTCCCGACTTAGTTTCAATTCTAATTTCTATCTCAATTTCAATTCTACCTCAACATGGAGATGTACAAGTGTGCATTTTGCCGCGACACTGTGGGTGAAGACTGAGACTGCATCCAATGTGACACACGTGTGCAAGTTTTGGATCCACCGGTACGTTTGTCAATTTGAATTTTTTTTACCAAAGGTGAAGCTAACCGACTTCTGTATGCTATTGACTGATAGTTAAACAGGTGAAGCTACACAACTTTTGCATGAAATAGCCTAAAGAACAAACCATGATCAGCAATTTTTGATCATTTTTAGCTCAAATCAGTAAAGGTAAGAGGCTAAGAGGATAAGAGTAAGACGCTAAGAGGACAATACACTTAGTTAAAGTACACTAGAAATAGTCTGTTTAATGTTTGTGAAGCTATACAACTTTTGCATGAAATAGCCTAAAGAACAAACCATGATCAGCAATTTTTGATCATTTTAGCTCAAACCAGTAACTTTAGGTAAGACTAAGACAGTAAGAGGCTAAGAGTAAGACAGTAAGAGGATAAGACTAAGACTAAGAGTAAGGCGCTAAGAGGACAATACACTTAAACTAGAAATAGTCTGTTTAATGTTTGTGAAGCTATACAACTTTTGCATGAAATAGCCTAAAGAACAAACCATGATCAGCAATTTTTGATCATTTTAGCTCAAACCAGTAAAGGTAAGACTAAGAGTAAGAGGATAAGACTAAGATTAAGGAGCTAAGAGGACAATACACTTAAAGTACGCTAGAAATAGTCTGTTTAATGTTTGTGAAGCTATACAACTTTTGCATGAAATAGCCTAAAGAACAAACCATGATCAGCAATTTTTGATCATTTTAGCTCAAACCAGTAAAGGTAAGACTAAGAGGCTCAGACAGTAAGAGGATAAGACTAAGAGTAAGGCGCTAAGAGGACAATACACTTAAAGTACGCTAGAAATAGTCTGTTTAATGGATGTGAAGCTATACAACTTTTGCATGAAATAGCCTAAAGAACAAACAATGATCAGCAATTTTTGATCATTTTAGCTCAAACCAGTAAAGGTAAGAGGATAAGAGTAAGACGCTAAGAGGACAATACACTTAAAGTACGCTAGAAATAGTCTGTTTAATGTTTGACATTGACTGGTTAAAAGGCACTGAAGCTAAACAAACTTTTGCATTACGTTTTTGACATTTATGGTGGGTATACTATAATATCCAGATATAGTCCCCTCAACCTTTCCAATACAGATCTTCTTTCAGTCAGATGAGGATTTTGAGACCATGCAGCTCTTATTATTCATAATAATTATGTTTTGTTCGATTAGGAAGATGTTCTATTTATGTCTCATTTCTAATTATTATCAATAATAAGAACTACATCTAGTACACTCATGGTCTCAAAACCCTCATCTGACGGAAAGAAGGTATCTGTATTGGAAAGGTTGAGGGGACTATATCTGGATATTGCCAACTGGTGAAGCTAAACAACGTTTGCATGTAATTGCCTAAAGAACAAACTATGATTATATTTTTAGTTTGGATAAATAACTTAAACGTGAAGCTAAACAACTTTTGCATTGAGTGTTTGACATTAACTGGTTAAACAGATGAAGCTAAACAACTTTTGCATGAAATTTTCTAAAGAACAAACCACGCTTAGCAATGTTTGATCATTTTAGATAACCAGTGAAGCTAAATAACTTTTGCCTAAGTTTTTGACATTTACTGGTTAAACTGGTGAAGCTAAACAACGTTTGCATGAAAATTTGAAATTGCCTAAAGAACAAACTATGATTATAGTTTATACATTTTTGATTATTTTATTTTGGGTAAATAGCTGAAAACCAGTGAAACTAAACAACTTTTGCATGAAATTGCCTAAAGAAAAAACTATGAGTATGATTATACATTTTTGATCATTGTTTTAATATTTTTTATATTTTTTTTTATAAACAGCTGAAACCAAGGAAGCTAAAGAACTTTTGCATTGAGTGTTTGGCATTCTCTGTTTAAACAGGTGAAGCTAAACAACTTGTGCATGAAATTTTCTAAACAACAAACTACGCTTAGCAATGTTTGATAATTTTAGCTTTAACCTAAACAAGCTAAACAACTTTTGTGTTGAGTGTTTGACATTCACTGATTAAACAGGTGAAGTTTTAAAAAAAACTTTTGTGTGAAATTGCCTAAAGAACAAATTATGAGTATAAATGTTTGATTATGTTATTTTTGATAAACAGCTGAAAGTTAACCAGAGAAGCTAAACAACTTTTGCATTGCGCGTTTGACATTAACTGGTTGAACAGGTGAAGCTAAACAACCTTTGCATGAAATTGTCTAATGAAAGAACATTGATTTGCAATTTTTGATTATTTTTATTTTTGATACACAGCTGAAACAGGCAAAGCTAAACAACTTTGCATTGGGAGATTTAAAGTTTTTGATTATTGATTTATTCCTTCATTTAATTTTTTATGAACAGGTGAAGCTTTACGACTTTTGGTTTATATACATGTATTGTTTAATATTATCAGCATAAATTTTGTATGTTTTTTTTTTTTATGCCATGGCAGGACCTGCCTTGACATGCCCAAAGACCTGCACCATGGATGGGACGACGAGATGCTGATGTTCTTGTTTACCAGTTGTGTCCATAAGCAGGGACAGTATGATTCCAATGGGGCCCGGAGACGGTAAGTGCTTGTCAATAAATGAATAATAAATATTTTAAGTTTTTAAATACATTTTTTTTTTATTTGGCAAAAAAAAAGTTTTTTTTACGGTATTCCAACCGACCCTATGTTTTCCCCCTAACCATGAACGTTTTTGGGTTCGTCTAAAAATTAAAAAAATAAAATAACATTTGATGAAACATTATGAGTTAAAAAAAAAGGTTTAATAGGGAAAAAAAGAAAAATCTCACTACCGCCCCATTTTTTTTACCCTATGGTACCATAAACAGACTTTTTTTTTTTGCCTTATAAACGAACCAGTAATTTCATTACTGTTTCCTTGTGTTTTTATGGCAAAACACTGTCAGTGACGTAAGATATCTCGCTAGTAATTTTTCTCTTTTCACACATGCAGAAGGCCCCTTTTCTACTATGTATAGATATATACATAAAATAACTTCGCTGTTTGTGCCCCTTTGTAAACAATTTGCATGCTCACCTTTTGTCACTTCGTCACATGTTAAAACTATAAAATTGCAGGTTGGCTGATGCTATAGACACAAAGAATGAGATCACCATCTCTGCTGCCATCCGCTCGGAAGTCATGTTGATGAAGACGCACAAGGTCGCCCTCCCTGAGCCCCCTACATTTGGTGAGTATACAGTTCGTGGGCATGTCGATGATATGTCTGTGAAGATTCTGGAGGAGCTTCACCCCACCCCCCCCACCCCCCCACCCCTCCCCGGTTCTGCATTCCAGGACCCCATTGTCTGTTCTTGGCGATGGCAACCAATTGTTTTTATCGCGCTGTTAGCCTTGCTCTGTAGCGCAAGAACCAACGCTGTCAGCATGTCGATGATTGTGGGGCGTGGATTGGGGGTAATTCGCCAGTGACATATTATTTGCGTCGGGATGATGGTAGTCTTAGAATCATTTTCAAGTATAAAGCTGCTTTTTGTGACCGTAAGCAACCAGACAGGAAAAACGTCTATGTTCCAATGGAACCGCAGCCGTCTAACGATAGGGTGACAGTTGCTCGTCGTAACTACAGCCATCACATAGGTAGCAAAGACTATGTGCGTCGCATCACATCGTTAGTGGTAGGTGGGGTCGCTCAGATAGTTAGTTTGTATGGGTATGTTGGGAGCTGTCCTGGTGCTCAACGCCATGGAAATGCCAAGATTAAGTCTGATCCATATGTTCGAACAGATAATGAAGTACTTGAGGAGATAGGCGCAGAGTGTCAGAAGCATTTCCCACGTGAAGTGTACCACAGGTTTAAGTCAGCGGCAGAGGGGGACTTTGCACGCATGCCTAAAGACTTAGCTCAGGTGCAGGACAAAAAGAAGAAAGATGCTAAGAAACTAAGACAGACATGTGGTAGTGCCCCAGTGGCTGCATCAAACATTGCAGACCATGTTGAAAGTCTGCAAAAGCGTGTGCATGATGATTCATTTGTGCAGCAAATAACTCATTCCAATGGGAAGAAACCGATGATCATTTTGTACACAAGCGATCAGATCAGAGATATTAACAGGTTCTGTTGTTCAGATGCAGCCTTTTAGCGCACTTACATCTGTGTAGATAAAACGTACAACATAGGGCGTTTGCATGTGACAGTGACGACATTTAAACATCTGGGCCTTAGGAATGATGAAATCTGGTTCGCATCCGTTATTTTTCGGGCCGTTTTTCATTCACGGAAATTCGGACACAAAAACATTTAAACATTTCTTTTCGGCTATGAAGTCAGAGTTAGAGGAGAAAGGAGGATTGGTGACCCAGCCAACTTTTGGCTCTGATGCTGAAGCTGCGCTGAGGAAAGCAATCTCAGAAGTTTTTCCGGACAGCCACAGGGTGTCTTGCAACCGACACTTGCGTGAGAACGCACTACATTATTTAAAAGACAGGGTAGGGTGCACAGGCCGAGACAGGGATCAGATCCTCGCGACCATCTTTGGTTCAGATGGTGTGACTCGTGCACCTTCTGTTGATGTGTATGAGCCCAGAGTCCAAGCTGCTGAACAAATCATCCAGAATGTAGCACCAACATTCCTAGGCTACTTTCAGTCTACAATGAGGCCTTTGTTAGATGAAAATTTTGCTACGTTTCGGAATAGGCCAGAGGTCCGTCCTGGATGGACCAACAACAACAGTGAGAGCAGTAACAATGTAATCAAGATGGCTGTCAACTAGCGGGTACAGAATTTGGTGAATCTAGTAGACAAGCTTAGAGAGATGGTGAGGGGCCAGTATGAGGATGTTCCGAGGGCCTTTGTTGGGTTGGGAGAGTACAGGCTTGTTTCTACTGCTAGCAAATTCCTTCTGAAGCCAGTGGTATGGGACAAGAAAACTTTGGATCAGAAGCTGAAACACCTCCACAACTTTGGGAATTTCACAATTCCCAGAGTCACACATCCTTCGTGTACCAGCTCTGATGGCTCCCTTATTGTCCTCACAGGGGCTTCAGATGTGAAAATGCCATGCCAAAGAAAGCGGAAAGTCGATGCTAGAACAACGTCTCTTTCCTTGAAACGTGGCTGGGTACGCAAGCACACTGACAATTCATTCCCAACTGTTCTATCAGATATTCAGGAAGACAAAGATTAGATTGAGTGTAGTTTACTGGTTAAAAGGTGAAGCTAAACAACTTTTGCATTAAATTGCATGATTATAAATTGTAGGTCATTTTATTTGTGATAAACAGCTGAAACCAGTGAAGCTAAACAACTTTTGCATAGAGTGTTTGACATTAACTGGTTAAACAGGTAAAGCTAAACAACTTTTGCAGGAAATTGAGTTTCAGTAGAGACACTAAATAGAATCAGATTGAGTTTAGTTTGCTTCATTCTGATTCTCTAGAGTGACCCGGTGCGAGTTTTGGCCCGGCCTTGATGAGTTTCAGTTGAGGCATTAAACAGAATTAGATTGAGTGTAGTTTGCTTCATTCTGATTCTCTATAGTGACCCGGTGCGAGTTTACGCCCGGCCTTGATGAGTTTCAATAGAGGCACTAAACAGAATTGGATTGAGTGTAGTTTGCTTAATCCTGACTCTCTAGTCACCGGGTCAGTTTGAACAAGGTCAACATAATGTGAATTCCTTGTATAGGAGCCGGGATAGCCCAGGGCCGGGGACAAACTTATGTGAATGCTTCTGGTCGGTTCCCTTGTACCGACAGTGCCTTGGAATTGTATAATGGCAAGAGATGTGCGCTATATGAAACGATGCATTATTATTATTAAATTAAAGCTCGTTGAGTACCATGATAGTGGGTATACCGTCTGGTCCATAGGCCTTATTTGGGTTTAATTCTTTTCATTTTTTGCCCACTACTAGATTTTACAGAACAGCCTTGACTTCTTAGCGCTTTTATTATAGTAGATAGTCCCTCAGGGTTCTCCTTAGTAAATACATTAGAAAAGAGATCATTAAGTGTATTTGCCTTATCTGTCTGTTAATTTATTTCACAATCTTTGTTTATCAGTGTACTAACACTGTTCCCTGTCTGAAATTTACCCTGAATAAATTTCCAAAAACATTTAGTGTTGCATTTACAATTTAATGCAATCTTTCTTTTCTTTCCCCCATATTTCCTTTTAACTTGATGTGGTCCTGATTCGGCTCTTTGCAGTCCTCTAGACCCTATGCACAATAAATAACAAACAAACAAATTTTAGCTTGTTTATTAATTTTATTACATGAATTTCTAATTTATTTGTTTGGTAATCCAGTCCCTCCTTTGTTACTAAGTATCTTTTATATAACTTATGGTTCTTTTTTTAATAACTCTTATTGTTTTCCCATTCATCCATAATGGTTTTAAGTTTTGTTTTGGTTGCTTTTTAAATTTGAAATATTTCTTGCCATATTATTAAGTAATTTTGTTTTAATTTGTTCTCAACATTCTTCTACACTATACTCATTTAAACCTGTCCAATTCATATTTTTAAATTTCATCACTCATAAAACCAAGGTTGGGAGGAGGGAGGGGGATTTAAAGAACCTATGATTCTGATTCTATGATGAGTATGAAGAAGACCTGAGGTGACCTAAGGGGAAAAAAAAAGGTGGGCTTGGTCTGCATGCAACTGAGGTTAAAAAAAACAACAACATTTGAGTGTAGTGTTTCTTTTGAGTCTCTAGAGTGACCCGGTGTGAGTTTTGGGCTTATAGGGTTGTTTGCTTATTGTTGCAGGTAACAGCAGACCTTCAGTTTGTGTGGAGCTATCCTTTGCGGTTGGAGTTGCAGTTCCTGGTTATTAGCAGTGGATTGATTGCCAAGGAGAGGGAAGCCCGGAGTGGGCATGGAAAGAAATTTGATGGATTCTACATACTGTACTTCAATGATAAATATAATATAATAAACGTAGTATAGTTGAGAGTCAGTTGTGTAAGAAAAAATAAAACAAAATGTTCTGCTATGCATTTGATTCTTTAAAATAAAATGTAAAAAAAACTTGGAATTGATGGGTTCTATATTCTGTACATCGCTGTAACAAAAATTTGTATATTCTGATTACTGTACATAGTTTTGAACAAAAAACAATATTCTACATTTAGATATATTTATTTTCTGTGATGAGTACATACAGTGGATAGTATGTGCTCTTTATTATCTGTGGGTTTTATGGTGTTATTTTATGACTAAGATGCGTTTTGTTTGGGTTTTAGTTTTAGGAACCATGGCAGGGTACAGGGTTATCATTTTTTTTGTGCGATAATATTACCAGTTTTGTTCTTGTGGTATCGTGTATGCTTTATGTCCATGGAATAAGAATAATATTCCAAATGGCATGTTATTTCATCATATTATTTTCTGTGATGAATAGGATAGGGCTACATGTGTATTCTGTTTTTTTTGTTTCTAGTTTTGGGAACCAGGGGAGGGAATGGAAGTAGAGTTTTCTTGGTGATAATATACTCTTAACAGTTTTGTTCTTGCAAAAAATAATTGTGCTTTATGTCTTTGGAATAGTAATAATATTACTGAGAACATCAAACACTAAAATAATATGGCATGTCGTTTTCTTATTTGATTCGTTATTATCTGTGATGCATAGGATAGGGTGAAGGTGGACAGTATGTGCTATTTATCTTCTGGGTTTTATTTTATTTCGAGGAACGAAGGTGTGTTTTGTTTGGTTTCTAGTTTGGGAAACCAGGGGGGAAAGTGTGGGGATAGTCCAATTCTTTTTATGTTTAATTTAGAGAGTCAGTTTTTATCTGCTTTAAATTTGTGCTTTCGACTGCAGTTTGCACATTGTATACTGATGTTCGAATAAAAGTTCCTTGTTCTGATATTTAACTGAAAACAGAAACGTACTTTTTGTTTTGTGTGCATGTTCATTTCTTGGACTAGAATTGTTTTACAAATGCTCTGTTCACATCAAACACTATAATCAGCATAACTAAGTAAAATCACTGAGTGCATCAAACACTGAAATTAGTACACAGGACAAAATTACTCAACATAATCATTACGAGCATGTAAATAAAACTATTGTTGTAACAGATGCCCACACTTTTATGTACAGTACTATCTAAGAACTGTAACAATGTATTGTAAACGGAATGCTCACTAGTACATGTAGTAGTAAGCCTTTAATTGACATTCAAATTATTACATTACATGATTATTGCTTTAGGTCTAGCGGACTCTCTTGAGCCAAAGAGCCAAATCAGGACCAGAAAATCGTTGTCCACAACTCAATTGAAAGAGGGCTCACTCCCCATCCGTTTAAGAGATCTGCTGAAACAACCCCAGTGGTAACACTGAAGGCACTCCACCAACCGGTCGCTTTACAATAAAGGCTTCCCATGCAGGGCACGCTGAGGCTATACTCTAATTTATCATTAACAGAATAGAAACATAACATTAAAACGAAACACATACATATAAAACGCCTACATTGCTAAATAATAATATCACAGAAAGCCCTAGTGACCATTTGACACAAAGCGTCCAATATCCCCAAGCTGACCCCATACACAAACAAGGAGTTTTGGAAGAGTTTTCGAGAAAAAAGGTAGGTGACTGGTCTAGCGAAGAAGATAGTTGATTGATATAACAGAGTATGAATGTGAAAGAAAGGAGGAATGAGAAAGACAGTAACAGTGGGAATTGAAAGCACTACATTTCCAGAAAGTGGGGATACTATTTATACAGAAACCCCTGCAGCCCCACGGGGGCCAGTAGGGTCTGCCTATGCTTACAGCACACACACTCACACCCGCACTCACACACCCACATTTGTGTATCATGATCACTGTGAAATTAGATTTTTATATAGATTCCATTGGTCAACAGATTTACCATAATTCATTATTACACTGGCAATATATAGTTTTCAAGGTCATATTTTTTTTTAGCGTTCTTACAAAAGAATCTGGGGATGGCATTTCTTTTCTCATTTTGCAACTATAAATGTAGCATCTGGCCAGTGCAGCAACATTAAATTAAATGGTACATCTGTTATAATATTAACTCAGTAATATATGAATAATCAGAGTACTATAAAGTCTATATGAATAAAATGTTCTATGGTCCTGAAAGTGGGTAAACCAAAAAGAATTATCAGATGATTAATAGGCCTATCTAAATAAAATGTTCTTTTTAATTAAACCTGGTTTAGAAAAAAAACACATCAACTACAACCCATTTGCCTACAACATCTAAATATAACATATTTAGCTTCAAATTTATCTTGGGCCACACAAAAACTGCTTAGCTTCAACTGTTTACCCTAAAACATCTAAATGTAACATGTTTAGCTTCAAGTTTACCTAGGGCCACACAATGATAGCAACGAAAACTGTTTACTTTCAACTGTTTAGCCTAAAAACATTGAAATAAAACGGTTTGCTTCAACTTTATGATATGTGTTATTTAGCCTTCTAGGGCCACACAATGACAGCAATGAAAACTGTTTAGCTTCAACTGTTTAGCCTAAAACATCTAACAATAACATGTTTAGCTTCACCTGTTTAACCAACAGTTAATCACTTAATGTCAAACACTCAATGCAAAAGTTGTTTAACTTCACTGGTTTCAGCTGTTTATCAAAAATAAAATGATGAAACATTTATAATCATAGTTTGTTCTTTAGGCAATGTCATGCAAAAGTTGTTTAGCTTCAGCTGTTTAACCAGTGAATGTCAAACAATCAACGCAAAAGTTGTTTAGCTTCACTGGTTTCAACTAAAATGATAAAAAAATTTATGATTTGTTCTTTAGGCAATTTCATGCAAAAGTTGTTTAGCTTCACCTGTTTAACCAGTTAATGTCAAACACTCAACGCAAAAGTTGTTTAGCTTCACTGGTTTCACCTAAAATGATCAAAAATTTCATGATTTGTTCTTTAATAATAGGCAATTCTATGCAAAAGTTGTTTAGCTTCACCTGTTAACCAGTTAATGTCAAACACTCAAGGCCAAGGCAAACGTTGTTTAGCTTCACTGGTTTAAAAAAAACAAAACTAATCATGGTTTGTTCTTTAGGCAGTTTTTCTGTATTACTCTATATACACTGTATATACTAAAGTATATAGTGTATGCAGTGAGTACAAAACGAAAGAAGAGACTAGAGACTTCAGAACCTGTGGCTTCACCCGGAAAATACCGAAAGAGGCTAATGATAACTGTTTAGCTTCAACTGTTTAGCCTAAAACATTCAAATAAAACGTGGTTAGCTTCATCTTTATGTGTTTGGCTTCAACCTTATGACTGCGATAAAAAATTACGACTGTGAAAATACCACACAACAAATGTCTCGATGTGAAAACACCACGAGGCGGGACACGTGGGTCGAGACCGGTTGTAGATAGAGTTGTTATAATTTACAAAGATTTATTTATTTTTACTGCAGTTTCAGACAATTTAACCTTTTTAACCATTTTTGTCGTAAAATTGGGGTAAAATTGACATTTCTCTTCTGCGATCGAGGTGTATTAGCCTCTTTCGTTCCTCTTAGTCTCTTTCGGTCCTCTTAGCCTCTTTCTACTCAAACCGCATTGAAAATGTTTTCTCCGTTTCTAAAATCAGCATTTATAACTATCATCTATCATAAATATTGTATTTAAAACTCATAAACAGACTATTTCTAGACATTTCTCTTCTGAGATCGAGGTGTATTAGCCTCTTTCGGTCCTCTTAGTCTCCTCTTTCGTTCCTCTTAGTCTCTTTCGGTCCTCTTAGCCTCTTTCTACTCAAACCGCATTGAAAATGTTTTCTCCGTTTCTAAAATCAGCATTTATAACTATCATCTATCATAAATATTGTATTTAAAACTCATAAACAGACTATTTCTAGACATTTCTCTTCTGAGATCGAGGTGTATTAGCCTCTTTCGGTCCTCTTAGTCTCCTCTTTCGTTCCTCTTAGTCTCTTTCGGTCCTCTTAGCCTCTTTCTACTCAAACCGCAGTGAAAATGTTTTCTCCGTTTCTAAAATCAGCATTTATAACTATCATCTATCCTAAATATTGTATTTAAGGGTGTTATTGCCTCTTTCGGTCCTCTTAGTCTCCTCTTTCGTTCCTCTTAGTCTCTTTCGGTCCTCTTAGCCTCTTTCTACTCAAACCGCATTGAAAATGTTTTCTCCGTTTCTAAAATCAGCATTTATAACTATCATCTATCATAAATATTGTATTTAAAACTCATAAACAGACTATTTCTAGCGTACTGTAAGTGTATTGTCCTCTTAGCGTCTTATCCTCTTAGCCTCTTTCGGTCCTCTTAGCCTCTTAGCCTCTTTCGGTATTTCCCCACACCGACAGGGGGTGGGGAACTTGGTGCTTGGTGGGTGTATTTACACGGCTACGACGTGCGTGCCTGCACACACTATACCTCGGTGTATACTCTCGTCCGAGGGGTAATGACTATTGATGTGTGTTTTTAATTGTTTCAGTATTTTGAGCAGCCAGCTGACGAATCCGGAACCTCATCTTGTGAGGGAAGGTGCCTTTGATCGAGGTTCATTGGCCTTTGTTGGGATAGCAACAGGTTGGGATAGCAACAGGTTGTAATACTACTGTGAGTGCTGCCACAATGGTACAGTTCACACAAGATGGCGCTCCAGTTAACTGGAAGGTAGGTAGCTCATAGCTCTAATGTAATCCAATGTTATGTGTGTGTGTGTGTGTGGTTGTGACAAATAATTATTATAGTCTACTAGATAGGTGTTTTTCTTTGAATGTGGATTCTGCATCGTTCAGCAACTTAAAAAAAAAAAAAAAATAAACCACTTCTGAATTGATAAAGTTGTCAATGAAATTGTGAGTGATTTTATTAGTGATGCGGGCTTTGTTTGTTTGTTTGGATTTTGGTGGATTACACCACCAGCATCACTTTGATGCATAATAATAATAATAATAATAATAATAATAATAATAATAATAATAATAATAATAATAATAATACTGGATGCTATATACTCGCCTTTCCCCAAATCAATCGGGCTCAAAGCGCGGCGATCTGTACCAACATACACGCTTACCTGTCTTATAGTTATACACCCTCACACACACAAATACACATCCATCACTCGAACAGGTGGTGTAAAGGCAGAAAGATCGCTATTGGAAGACAGAAAGGAAATCGAATTTTTATTTTTTTCAAATTTTTATATTAACTGCGTCCAGTACCATTATTGAAGGTAGGGAGGAAACCGGAGTGCCCGGAGAAAACCCTCGGTGACCTCAATAGTCTCGTATCTAAGTCACATACGTTCGCCCCTTGCGGGAATCGAACCCGCGACCTTCGGCATAGGAAACCGGCGACAGATCCACTGCGCCACGAGGCATAACGCCACCAGCATCACTTTGGTGTTTAATACCATAGGCATCACTCGCAATTTATTCATTTGTTTTAGTCATTCATATTTCTTTTTTAATTTGTCTTGTGTTTTCAGTCGCGAGAGGTCAGTGGTGGTGCTGATGGCAACAGTCACTACTCTGGCCTTGAACCTATCATGGACAGTAGCGAGACTGACCAGACAGTGGGTGTACGATTGCAGAGAAATATGAGTCTGCTGTCTGGCACCACTCTCATCGTTGGTACCATTATTGGTAAGTAAAAATGCCAGTCAATCTCTTTGTTTTCGTTTGACATTCATCTTGACTTAGTAGATTAAATATTAAGGATTGATTCTGATATTTTTCTACTTGTTGTGCATTTCTCCTGAAATAAATAATTGCATTGAAAATGTAAATAAACCGACAGCGTTTAATATAGTTTTCGTATTACCTTGAACTTGACCACCTCATATCACATTGGTGTTAGGAATATATATTTTGTTAGATTTCACGAAGACATGAATAATAATTACCTCAGATTTGTAATACCAGATCCGTCATCATCTTAATGATCAGATGTTGAAAGTTGATAATACTACAGGTAAAGCTCCATCCCTATGCTTGATAGATCTGTGACACTCAGCCAGCGTCAAGGTGGCCTGTTTAGAGGACAATGGCTTGTTTTATGTGTTGGATGAATCCCATTTATTTGGCGTTTTGACGTTTTTGTTTTTATATTTTATTTCTTTGATTTGCAGGGTCTGGAATTTTCATTAGCCCCAAAGGGTTATTAGAAGGCGGAGGGTCGGTTGGGATGACGCTGATCCTGTGGGTAGCCTGCGGTGCTCTGGCAACAATGGGTTAATATATTTTTTATATTTAGTGACCATTTAGCGTTATATTATGGGTTAATAACACTTGTAATATTTTATTAATCATCGTGAACGAGGTGGCAGTTATCGTCGGCTTTGTCTGTCGTTATTTTATTGTGTCAGTGGCCACCTTTGTTGTCATCCTTCTTTATTCATCGTCTTTGTTGTAACCGTCGTCGGGGTCATCGTCGTCATTATCATCATCTTTATTTTTGTCGTTGTCATTATCATCATCATAATCATCATAATCATCATCATCATCATCATCATCATCATCATCATCATCATCATCATCATCTGCATCATCATCACCACCACCATCTCTATCATCATCATCAATATAATAATTTCTAACTGTCAGTCTTAGCTTAATTTCATTATTCTGATTATAATCTCAGTCTTAGCGTAATGCCATTCTTGTCACTATAACGAGCATGGTGTCACTGTTTTCAGGAGCCTTGGTGTACGCGGAGTTGGGGACAGCGGTGCCGCGTTCGGGAGGGGAGCACGCCTACCTGTTGTACACCTTCGCCAAGGGAGAGGGCGAGGAAAAGTTCAAGAAATCCACCAGTCGTTTTGGCCGGCTTCCGGCCTTCCTGTTTGACTGGGTGGGCCTCCTGATCATTCGCCCCACCATGTTCGCTATCATGGCCCTGTCACTGGGGACCTACTCGGTCAAACCGTTCTACGGCCACTGCGACCCGCCACCCATTGTGGTCAAGCTGGTCACTGCTTGTGCTATGTGTGAGTGAAGGGGATGTTGGGCAGAGGGATGAGGGGACGGGGGAGGTGAAGAAGAAAGATAATGTCGTAGTAGGCCTATTTATTTTAGTGTTATTTTATTTTGCCGTTCTTAAATAGCGCTCTTCCAGCTCAAGAGCTGCTCAAGGCGCTGGCCGTTACAGGATCGAACTCCAGCCGCCCGAAGCGCCAACTTGCTGCCCTAGGCGCGTGATCTGACGTTCAGACAACTGAGCACAATCCTGGCGACCGGGGATTAGGGAGAAAGGACCTAGTGCGCGAGGGTGTATTTGTGTAACCTGGCACTTACCGTTCTACCACACCACTGTCACCATCTTTAAAGTCCACGCGATGGAAAGCGTGCCTGCACAGATTAGACCTCAGTTTATACTCCCGTACGTATTCGGATGTTTATTGAAGATGAAGTTTTAGTTTCTGGAAGTGTTATTATTAGTAATCATGTGTATGACTTGAGACTTTTAAGCTTAAGAAATATATGTGGCTGCGCGCAGGTCTGATCGGGTTCGTCAACTGTGTGAGCGTGAAGGCTGCCACCAGGGTTCAGAACGTCTGCACGTTCACCAAAGTGGGGGCTCTGGTCATCATCGCCATAGCTGGGGTTGTAGAGATATGTAGAGGTACACTTCCACATTCTTGTCTAGCGCCTGTTTTCACTGGTGGCAGGGCATCACGCTCTCCTCGCCTCCTAGGCTTTGATAATGATGATAGTCAAGTGGTGGTGCTTGCTACTGCTGCTGCTGATGACGATGCTGCTGATGATGACAATGATGATGATAATGGTGACCATGATTGTGTTGATGATAGTGACGATTATTATAATGATGATGACGGCGACGTTGATGATGGTAACGATGATGATGATGATGGTAATGATGATGATGATGATGATGATGATGATGATGATGATGATGATGATGATGATGATGGAATGTATTGTGTCAACGTTTTCAGTCTTCACACTTACCTTGCTGGCCTACCCCCGTAGCTCGGTGGTAGAATATTGGCCTGGCACACCGATGACCCAGGTTTAAATCCCGTAATGGACAAGATAAAAGTGCCCATTTTTTACTGTCTATTTTAGCAGTTTGATCGCTCTGGTGGTTCATTGTTGATTTAGGTCCCTACTCTCTGGAACGATTATTCCATTTATACTTTAGAACGTTCATCCACTTGACTCGCTAATCCTCAGGTTTTGACAGCAATAATTACATATTTATTTAAGCTACCTGCCACTTGGTTGTGGTTGTCAGTCAAGTGAGACACGCTGGCAGACAACGTAGCTGACCCTGCTGAACGATACGTCCGACACTATAAGGCGCAAAGAAGGTCTCAGCGCGCTGTATGACGCAGGCGGTAGTCGTGTTCTTTCCTGTCATCGTGTTTGTTGACCGGCAGCGACTAGCACTAGTCTTATCAGTCGGAACCGTCCACTTTAGCACTGGCCATCTGATATGAAAGCACGATAGTGTGACGGTGTGCGGGGTTGTGATGTCATTTACAAACCATGAATGTTCGATGATGGTCGTGACGCCATTACAGGCAAAACGGAAAACTTTGAAGAACCGTTCGCTGACACCACCACACAGCCTGGGCTCCTCGCCATCGCCTTTTATAACGGTCTGTGGGCCTTTGACGGATGGTAAGTTAGCCTTATGATTGATTTATTTCATGGTTGTAACGTAGCGCTGGAGGTGTCCTTTTGCTGCCCTAGGCGCTTCGTCTGACGCCCACACAACTGAGCGCAATCCTAAGGGAAACGGGTTTCAGGGAGAAGGGACCTAGTGCCTGCTGTGTTCTTCATTTCATATACCTGCACATGTATACCTATACACTCCAGTACGCAGGTAGACAAACACGCGTACTTTGAAGCGGGCACACAGAGAGTATACCAACTCGCGCACGCAGACGAACACGCTCATACTCGTATTCGCACACAAAACACTCACACACGAATGCACGCACACATATGCACACTATTGATTTCTGACTATTTTAACAACTGCATCATCGTCATCATCATCATTATCAGCATCATCATCATTATCATCGTCGTCGTCAACATCATCATCATCAATATCGTCATCGTTAACATCATCATCATCATCATAATCAGCATCATTATCATCGTCGTCGTCAACATCCTCATCATCAATATCGTTGTCGTCATCATCATCATCATCATCATCATCATCATCATCATCATCATCATCATCATAATGTCTGGTGTTTTGCTGTTACTGACGTGTTCGTTGTTGATTTCAGGAACAGTTTGAACTTTGTGACCGAGGAGCTCAAAAATCCTTCCAGGTTAGTTTATAATCTTATTTTATTTAATCATTTTGATTTATTTATCAAATAAAATGAGTTGTGAAGCGTACAAGTGTCTTATAATTTCATTGGCCATTGTAGAGTGTGACTAAACCCAATATCGCATGGTCATTGACCAGTCACAGATGACGATATTTCTAGCAAGCTGTAAAATCTACAGGTGGTAAGAAAACAGGGCCTACTTTAAGCCACTTAAGAATCGCAGTCTCCTATGCCATTCGTGCAAAGACTGAACAACTAAACGGTTCTTGTAGTTTGTAAGGCGCGCTAAAACAGCAAGGTTGTATTCCCAAACCGTCAACAATTCACAAATACTACAGCAATGTTTGTCTCAGGGAAATGAGACGAAAGAGTAAATGGATCGACTGAAATCAGCAAATTAAATTGGCATTGTTTTTCATTGGCTGCCTAAGCTAGAGTTGACTTCAATAATGGTACAGGACGCAGTCAATATAAAAAATTCAAAAATAAAACTTCGATTTTCTTTCCGTCTTCGAATTAAATAGCGATCTCCCTGCCTTTACACCACCTGTTTGAGAGATGGATGTGTATTGGGTGTGTGTGAGGGTGGATGAGACAGGTGAGCGTGTATGTTGGTATAGATCGCCGCGCTTTGAGCCTGAATGATTTGGGGAAAGGCGCGTATAGCATCCTGTATTATTATTATTATTATTATTATTATTATTATTATTATTATTATTATTATTATTATTGACTGAAGCCTAGGCCTACATTTTGAACGAAGAGGAGACGAATCAATGCAACGACACTGGCTTTGTTTTTTACTTTGCTGAAGTTTGGTTGAAGAACCTGTCATGTGTCACAGTGTGGTGTTCAGTTTTCTGTACTCTATGTGTGTGTGAGTGGGCTGATGGGTGCTTGGGTGGTGAGTAGTACTACGCGCGCGTGCCTTTATGTTTGTGTGAGTGCTAATTAATGTGAAGGAAATCTTCTAATATGGCGACTATTTTTGGTTACGCATTCGGATGACATTAGTGGAAAGCAATGTGTAAAGTGATCGTTCACACACATCTTTTTCCTCTTGTCTAATTTTGACTCTTCTGCTTCCTTTTTTTTTGTTTCTTCTCTCTCTCTCTCTCTCTCTCTCTCTCTCTCTCTCTCTCTCTCTCTCTCTCTCTCTCTCTCTCTCTCCCTCTCCCTCTCTCTCTCTCTCTCTCTCTCTCTCTCTCTCTCTCTCTCTCTCTCCCTCTCTCTCTCTCTCTCTCTCTCTCTCTCTCTCTCTCTCTCTCTCTCTCTCTCTCTCTCTCTCTCTCTTTTCCAATTGAAAAAATCGATACATAAATGTTATTCGCAAGACGTGGAATATGAAATACTGTCACATATCGATCGAACAATATTGCACTCGTGAATATTGTCCGAACTTGATGTGACAGTTTTTCATATCCCACGCCACGATGCGAATAACGTAGAATGGCGCCTGTCTGATGTGTGATAATAAATGTCATTGTTTGGGTTTTCTTTACCCTGTGAAATACTGTCGTACTATTATTATTTATGACTTAACCAACTGTTATTACAATGTAGTAGCACACAGTACCAGTATTTCACTTTGTTGCAGCGTATTTTCACAAGCATAACATACACTAGCAAGACAGCGGCACTGTCAAAGTTACTGCTTTGAATGGCGCTGTGCTGCTGCACAACATCTTCAACTGGACACTACAGTTGATCTGTCCAAAACCTTATTAAGGATTAGGATCTATCAGGTGACAGTTAAACACCACTTGTTCTCCTTTCACACTTTACCAAAATGTTGATTTTCAGAAATTTGCCGCTAGCCATCATGATCGGGATCCCGTTGGTGACAGTTTGCTACGTCATGGCCAACGTGGGATATCTAGCTGTCATGTCCAAACCGGAAATTCTTCAGTCACACGCTGTCGCTGTGGTGAGTCAATCATTGTAGGACTATTGTTTAGCGCAGATACTAGCTCAATGAGCTACGCAAGGCCGATGGTGAAGCTAGGATCAAACACAATCCTCCCAAAACGTAAAGTAGATCTACCATAGATCTGTGCTAATTTTTGTTAGTCCCGTTTCTTTATTGTGGGATTTGATAGGTTGTGTAATTAATTGAAAGATAAACTGACGGATTGACCTTTGGACTTGCTAATGGATTGAATGCGGTGTGACAGAGGTGGGGAGAGCTGGTTCTGGGGCGTTACATGACGTGGCTGATGCCTGCCTTCGTCATCGTCTCCACCTTTGGCTCTGCAAATGGCTGTCTTTTCGCTAGCGGAAGGTGAGAGCTAATTTATGTATTTAATTATACAGCGAGTCATTCTTTAATTTACGAACTTATCTACTTATTTGACGTACCCACAGAATATGAAATCGAACAATCGGCCGAAGCAAAACATTCGCGCACACAAGCTGTAGGACGATTGTGTAAAAGGGAGAAAACTGCATCGGGGGAATTGGAGGGAAGATTATAATACAATGAAGCATATTACCTCCCTTAATGTCTTCCGCATTCCTCTCTCGATATTATCATATTGAGTAGCAGGAACTTTGCGGACGACTTCCTCTTATCCTTCATATTCCTCTCTATGCGTTTGTCCTACGATAGAAAGTACACGATTCAAGTACTTGTCTCAGATAGTCTGTATGTGAGTGCTAATTAATACATTATAGCATTCATTCATTAACTAGTTTATTGATAATATCGCTGGCTGAATATTTGACTGCTTGTTACAGGTTGTCGTACGCAGCAGGGAGAGAAGGCCATTTTCCCCAGGTGTTGGGTTTTCTTAATATGAACCGTCTTACGCCCGTTCCTGCCATAATTTTCACTGTAAGTAGTTGTAGTGGAAGTAGTACATGTGTGTTTGTGCGGTGTGTGCGTGTGTGTGCATGGGTGTGTGTGGGTGTAGGTGTGTATTTGTTTGAGTGAGTATCAAGTTGATGACGTGTAAAACTATGTCATACATACAGAATGAAACAGACACAACGAGAACACTACAGCATAGTAGTAGTATTTCTTTTTTCCTGCCATCATTTTTACTGTAAGTTGTTGTTTTTGATTATGGTCTCCAAGGAAATGGCGTTAACAAATAACCATGTTCGGTGACATATGCGCACTGTATAAATATTATTATTATTATTATTATTATTATTATTATTATTATTATTATTATTTGATCGCAGACGGTGCTGGCCATCTGTCTGATCATTCCCAGTGACCTTGGTCTTCTGATCGACATCTTCATCTTCGCCTCCTGGTTCTTCTATGGCAGCACCACCCTGTGCCTGTTGATCCTCAGATATAAAGAGCCTGACCTGGAGAGGCCGTATAAGGTCAATAGTTTGTATTTACTGCATGCCCTTACAGGAATTCAGCACCTGTTGTTTCTGATTTTCAGGCAGCGAGAGCCTTTTCTTCAAATGGTAGGCGCGCTATATAAAGGGGGATATAACAGGATTATTTCAAGTATTTCATGGACGTTTGCCAATTGTTGATATGTGAAAAGACTTTCAGCATTAGCCTATTAAAGCTGACAATTCGTTTTTCCCCACAAAGACTTGGAAGTATTTCTTGCTGTGCTGATTATTAATGTCTATTTGTAACGTTGTTTACTTTGTACTGTTCAGGTACCGTTGTTTGTTCCTATTCTGGTTCTACTGGCCTGCCTGTATCTGCTAGTGGCGCCAATTATACAGAATCCGGGCGGCAGTGGCTCCTTCACACTACTTATCCTCCTTGTAGGACTCCTCGCTTACATCCCTTTCGTCTATCTCAAACTTGCTCCTCCTGGAATGGGTAAATACACGTTTGTTTGGTTTTTTTATATTTATTTTTTAAATTCAATTACATTTATATAACTCTTTTCCCACTTAAAAGCCGCTCAAAGCGCTGGCCGATACAGGATCTAACTCAAGCCGCCCTAGGTGCCCACTTGGAGCCTTTGGGCGCATAGCCTACCGCCCAGACCACTGAGCATGATCCTGGGCGACCGGAGTTGGGGAGAAGGGACCTAGTGCGTGCTGGGTGTATTTGTGTAGTCGGCATTCACCCGTCTAGGACATGAGCGCCAGGATCTTTAAAGTCCATGTGATGGAATGCGTGCGTGCACAGACTGGACCTTGGTTTATACTCTCATCTGAATGTTTCGTTAGTAATTTCTTTTTATCAATGTCTTTGAATGTGTTGTTGTAGTTGTTGGATTCTGTATCATGTGCGAGTAGTGGATGATTCAATTGGATGTGGCAGACCCACGCTGCTCTCCGGTTATTAAGGGGAGACTACTTGCTCCTTGTGCTTTGCACAGGCTTTATTGCCTCCCTCAGGAAGCACTAATGGTAACATAATGTAACATAATACAACGTACTGTAACATAAGGCAACGTGCTGTAACGTAAGGCTCAAACGTAATACTAAAAGAAAAAATAAAAACACTCATAATTCTCAAGGTAAGAACCCAAGATAGTATAACCTACTGTAACATAGCGTAACAGATTGTAACTTCCTGTAACATTGAGATACAGATTTGTTTGTGTTTGTTGTTTTCAGGGAAGGTGACTATTCTCCTGCAGAAGATTTTAGGCATAGTACCCTCAGAGCAAGACAACTAGATCTCATGATTTTACGGACTTGGATTTGATTTTCTATAGTATACTGACGACGACACGACCGCAAAGATGAAGAAGAGGAACTATAATTTGTAGTCTCCCCCATTCTGTTTTTACCATCAACGTTTGGGCTGGGAGTTGTCTCTGGTCTATGTTCCCTCATTTCTAGTTCTGTGTTCCCTCAATTCTAGTTCTGTGTTCCCTCAATTCTAGTTCTATGTTCCCTGAATTCTAGTTCTATGTTCCATCAATTCTAGTTCTATGTTTCCCCATTTCTAGTTCTGTGTTCCCTTAATTCTAGTTCTGTGTTCCCTCAATTCTAGTTCTATGTTCCCTTAATTCTAGTTCTATGTTCCCTCAATTCTAGTTCTATGTTCCCTCAAGGCTTTCAGTTTATGTTCCAACATCCCACCCTCCTGTAATTCCAATGTTTCTCCACATCGGTAACCAAACATTTTATGTGGGGCAAACATAGAGCTTGAGGAACATAGACTTGGCAGAACATAGACTTGGAGGAAGATTAACATGCTTCCTTCATTCCGGACTGTCCGGTCATCATCACTATTACCTTCACGGTCAAGCTGACAGACTGAAAGTGTGCGTGAGTCTGGTCAGTCACAAATGTTGCAGCTGCTCTTTGAGCCATGTCACGTAATCACTGCAGAAGTACTAAAGGATGTGCAATGTGCAATACATGAACTGGAGGCTGGTTCAAGTCAATATAACCTATACCACTATTACCCGGCTATAGAAGCATGCTCAGTGCGTTTTGTCCTACGATTTGTTGTTCATCTCGGGCCAGGGCACTTTGTAGTGTCACCACTGATAGTGTTCATTATGAAGGAATTGATAGTGTAGCTTGTAGTCTTTGTCGTCATCGTTTTTGTTATTGTACTGAGGGACATAATAGAATGAAAATACTTTATAAAACTGCATGAAGTGCATATATTTAATATTTAATTTTATATATTTTTTTAGTTCGTGCAGAGAGCGAGAGAGAGAGAAAGAGAGCGAGAGAGAGAAAGAGAGAGGGTGGTAGAGGTTTAAGGAGAGGGGGGGAGGGCAGCGAAAGATGAAGGGAGAAGGAGGTGGTGGTAGGACAGTTTGTGTGTGTGTCTGTGTGCGTGTGTGTGTGCGTGTGTGTGGTTTTATGCCACTGGGATTGTGCATACGAAGTCAGGTGGGCTTGTCAGACTGTACGTTCATGTGACTTTGCATGTACTGGTTTGTACACACAAAATGTATTTCCGCGTTTGTGTGTACATGCCTGCGTTAATGCACGTGTCTATCCCAGACTGTGTTTGTCAGCGCGCCGATTGAGAAACAAAAAAAAGGAATTGCAAACATATATAATATATCGTCTTCAGATATCCTAGTCCATATTTCAGTCTATAGTGGTCATGATGTTGATGATGATGGGGGGTGATAATGATGATGATGATGGTGAGGAGGAGGAGGACGAAGAGGAGACGCCTGGGGTGGCTTGAGTGAGATCCTGTATCTTCCAGCGCCTAGAGCACCTGTGTCAAAGTGGAAAAGCGCTTTTTATTAGAACGATAACAGCAATGTTGACGATATCCACGTCCACTTGTTTCGCGCATATAACCATCCAAAGCGAATATTCGAGATGCATCAGGAAGTGTTTTCTAAACTCGAGTTCTTTTTGTGTCATTTGAATCTATATTTATCAATGAACGTAAAATGCCATTTTATTCTTTAAAAAAAAAAATTTCATGTGCCAAAGAAAACGAGAAAGAAAACACATTCATAGGACAAATGTCTACTCGATCTGTTGCATATAGTTAGAGTTGCCAATCCTTGCGCTGAAGCGCATCACACAGATCTTGCAGAAGTTTGTCATGAAGAAGCTTTCTGTGCCTGCATGTATAGAGAACTGTTTAATGTGCCGCGTTTTATCTCCTTTGTCTGTTAGCTCTCTGTCTGCCCCCCACCCCTCGCCCTCCCTTCCCCCACCACTCCGCCTCCCCTCCCACCATTGGGGTGCCGCGGGTTTGAGTATAAATGGTATCCCCACGTTCTGGAAATTTAGTGCTTTAAATTCCCACTGTCGCTGTCTTTCTCCTTTGTGGGGCCGGGTAGCTCAGTTGGTAAGAGCGTCTTGCTAGTAACCGAAAGGTCGCTGGTTCGAATCCCGTATTGGTCAACGTGTGATCATATTATTTTCCCCTTTACCAACAACTGGCCCGCTGGTGTCAGTATAAATCGGTCCAGTAGTCACCTATATGCGAAAGTGTCGTGTGACTATAATCTACAAAACAAACAATCTTTCTCCTTTGTTCTTTCTCATTCCTACTCGGTTCTATCAATCTACTATACTGTCTTCTTCTTTCTCTAGACCAGCCTCACTCCGTTGGGGTGCCGGGGGTTTCAGTATAAATAGTATCCCCACTTTCTGGAAATTTAGTGCTTTAAATTCCCACTGTCGCTGTCTTTCTCATTTGTTCTTTCTCATTCCTGCTCTGTTCTATCAAGCTGCTATACTATCTTCTTCTTCGCTAGACCAGTCACCTACCTTTTTTCTTGAAAACTCTTCCTGGACAAGACTCCTTATTTGTGTGTGAGGTCTGTTGGATCAGCTTGGGAATATTGGACGCTTTCTGCCAGGTGGTCACTAGGGCTTCCTATGATGTTATTATTTAGCAATGTAGGCATTTTATATGTATGTGTTTTGTTGATAATTTATAATGTTTGTATTCTATTTTGTTTATGTAAACGGGGGTTCAATAAATTAGAGTATAGCCTCAGCGTCCCCTGCATGGGATGTCTTTATTGTAAAGTGACCGGCTAGTGGAGTACCTTCAGTGTTACCACTAGGGTTCTTTCGGCAGATCGTTTATGCGGATCAGGGGTGTGTCCTCTTTCAGCAAAGTTGTGGTCTTGATTTTGTGGTCCTGATTCTGTTCTTTGCAGTCCGTTGGACCCTGTAAGCAATGAATAACTAACTAATTAACTCTCTGTCTCGCGTTTCCAAATTGCTCAGTAATTTATGGTAGGAAATGGTTGTGCTATAATAGACATTGAAAGACGTTCCTACTGCAAACTACGTTGTATTGATCTACATACTGGCTGGAGTTGTCATTATTCAAATGGAATGTTTAAGGCTGGCCGACATAGGCTGTGTTCACTACTGTACTGCTCATCACCAATCGTCCAATGTATCATCTAATTTATAGTCATATGAATGATAAATTGTATCAAATACGGCGTCAATCATCAGCCATTTCGCCAATCATCCCATATATCGTCAAATATCAAGTTTGCTTATTTTTGTTTTTCAACAAGAGCTTGCCCCGGGTAAGCAAAATAAAATTTTTAACTTTCCCGCTCAAAAATGTACTTGCCCACATAGTGAAAGTAAAAAAAAAGAAAACTCCAAAAAAAAAGAAAACTCCAAAAAAAGAAAACTCCAAAAACACCCCTTCCCAATTATATGTCATCTCACAGCGGAACGAGATCAAAGGCGCGCTGTCATTGGCGGACCTTTCAACAATTGATCAGTCAAATATGCTGTGATATATCACCACACTATTAATAAAAGGAACGCCGACATTGGCTGAAGGTTGAACAATTGACCAATCAAATCCGCGGTAAAATATCGGATTAGAGCGAACACAGACTACCACGCAGGTGAAAGTAAACATGATTCGGTGACGACGATCAAGTTGTGTCGTTTTACGTTCACAGCTTTTAATTTTCCCCCGGGAAAGTGAATTCATGATTTGTCTTTCCCGGCAACATTTTTACTTGCCTCGGGAATGGGATTTAGCAGTCCCTGAATAAACCGGCAGATATTACATATCAATCACTACTATACCACAATTTGTTTTCAGTTTGTAAGTGATCTATCATGCTTATGCAAATAAACTTGACGATGGCGATGATGATGATGATTCTACAATGTTGTAAATTTGTTGATATTCGGTGTACATAACCAATGTTCTCCATGTTACTGATAGTGGAAAACATCAACTCTTATTCTCGTGGATTCCAAATTGCAAATTGCCAGATTATTGTTCACAAATGTTTATTTTATTGACATGAAAGATGCCTTTTAAATGTGTAATGGAAAATCGGTTTATTTGTGCATACCACATTTGAAATAAAAATCCTCAAGATTTGTTCACTTTTATTATTCAAAAAATCATGTTCACCACAAGGTTTTTGTTGTAACGAATTCCACATATTGTTTTTTTATTCAAATTATTAGTACATAATGTTTGCATTTGTTGCTACTGTTCAATTTCCTCATTTCTAATATCACTTTTTTTTTCATGGCCACCACACAAACATTTTTCAGTGGAATATCAAGAACTTGTTTTCTAATGATGCCATGTCTATATATGTATGTATGTATGTATTGTAACTTTGAAATGTCCAGATTGTTACGATGAAATATTTTATGGGCATTATGTTGTGAATGCATCAATGTATAGACTAACACAATAATTTAATATCTTGATTCAATAATTGTTGTGATCATTTGACATGTTATTACTCTCAATCTTACATAGGATCTTACATACCACCCCCCCCCCCCTTCTCTCCTCCCCGTCCCCTCTTTATCTAATATATTTTTGGTTTTGCTCTACAGATTAGATGCTCCACGTTTCTTTTGCAGTTCCACATTTTTTAAATCATATCCTATCCTATCCCGTTACTCGGAGGTCGTAGGGGCACCACAGATGATCGTTTAACCAGCGCATTCCATCTTTCCCTGTCCTCAGCAACCCTGATTTTTTTTTTAAAAATATTTGTTATTAAATACACAGTATTTTTATTGACGTTCTTAACCTCACTTAGACACACATAAAAATCACCACTCCATTTTTTATATTATGGGTATGGTTTATTTAGCCTGTTGAAATTTGCCAGATTTTTTTGCTGCAAACATTTTATGGACGCAATGTCACTTTATTGAGATGTGTGTATATGTATGCATATGCATAAAACACAGACCCATTATTTCATGGTGCTATGTTTTACTGATTTTTTTTTCAGATATTAAAAAATAAATTCTCTTGAATTTCATGTGCTTCCGCTTATGTTATAGTGCTTTAGTTTTTCGAAGAAACATGTTTTGATGGGAAAATAAAATGTGAAAACTTTATTTGAAAGTATATCCTGTTGTTGTTTTTGGTGTTTCCAGTGGTGGTCATCATCATCATCATCATCATCATCATCATCATCATCATCATCATCATCATCATCATCATCATCATCATCATCTTCTTCTTTTTCTTCTTCTTTTTCTTCTTCTTCTTCTTCTTCTTCTTCTTCTTCTTCTTCTTCTTCTTCTTCTTCTTCTTCACGTCATTTTAGTTCACTTTGCACTTTCGTTCGGAGGCCGCACATTTGAGAGGGCCACGGTGTTCAAACATGTTCCATGGTTTATTGATACCGATAGCGGTCCTATCACTCACGGTGATGATATTTCAACCAGAATATAAGGACTGCACCTTACACCTCAGGCCGTGAAGTTAAAAGAATTCAGTAGATGAACGTTATGTCCAAGATGAACAGAATGAAGTGTGAGTGAACGCGATAACGCTGGTATTACGTAGCTGAACATAGCAAAGGTTTGACTGAAGTCCTCACCCACTATCGTCATACTGGGGCGAGTCTCAATAACCCTGTGTGACTACCGCTTGACAGACTGACCATCAACTTACATAGCTGACACCCACACCCCAAGGCGTGCTGACAGCGCTTGTAGATCTAAGTCCATTGTGACACCAAAGCTTTCAATGTGCAGTACTACGGAAAACGCACTTTCGTTTTATCTGGTCCCGCAACCTGGAATGCCCTTCCTGTCCCTCTCCGAAACAGCCAGACACTACAGTCTTTCAGTACAGGTTTGAAACCCTATCTGTTTCCCACTCACATGCTGGAGTGATGTACGTAGGAATAGCTTATTTATAGCCAAAGTTAATTTTCTCAATCTTCAGATGTTTAATCCTCTGTTTGATCCGTTTTCATTGATTTTTCAATGGTGGCTATGACTTTTATCTCGAGGACTATACTATTTGTAAAGGTTTGAAGCGTGTGTGCACTTAGTTTGAAATGTTTTTGTGTTGTATTTAAAGGTTACTAATTTCAAATGTCTGGGCTTAATGTAAAGTTTTATAGTAAAGTTGGTTGACGACCATGCTTCCAGCTTTTGTTTAAGAAGAAGAGAGTTTTAAAAGGAATTCCATTATTGTTGTTACTGTACTAGTAACTGAATGTAGGCTATTCTCTATCTGATGTCTTGGCTCGCTCAACTTTGTGTGAATGTAGTTTATTCTAACATTAAGCTAGGTATCAGTACTGTCAACGTTGTATGGAGGTGTCAGTTTAGGAGGAGATTGGGAACGTCGCCCACCAGCTCCCCCCCCTACCCTTTCTCCCCCACACAAAACAATCGTCCTCTGCCACAAACTTAGGTGTAACCATCACAGACACTCTTTCCATGGACTAGCACATCACAAACATCTGCAGACCTGCATTCTTTGAGCTCCGTAACATCAGCACCATTAGACACTTTCTTTCCTTTAATACAACCAAAACTCTAGGTAATTCAGTAGATCTTTCATGCGGATCAGGGGTTGTCTGGTCCTGATTTGGCTCGGAAGAGTCCGCTGAACCTAAAGCAATAATCAAGATAAGATTGTATGTGTGAGTGTGAATGCGTGTGTGTGTGTGTGTGTGTGTGTGTGTGTGTGTGTGTGTGTGTGTGTGTGTGCTTGCTTTTGATTGTATACATGTAAATAACTATGTCTTGTAAACTGCGTTGTGAGTCTGTTGAGTGTATTATGCAGCCCAAAAGTGGCGACGAGAGAGGGAAAAAGCATAAGCCGAGCTATAGGTTTTAAAGCATATAGCGATCCTCAAGAGCTCTTCCACAAACGTAGTAGCAGTTATATTTGTTAGTTAGTTAGTTATTCATTGTTTAAGTAGCAGTTGTTTCCTCAAAACGCACGATAACCAGTGTGTGGTTAAAAAATAACCCCCTATTGAGAATTGTTGATAACTTGTGTGCGTGTGTTTGCAACAACATGTATTTTGACCCTTACAGTGGTAGAATTCAAAATGCCAATCTTTGATTTTATTTCACAGTGACGCGAGAATCTCATCATGGTCTCTTGCCTGACAAAGCGTGAAGGAACTCAACTGACATAAGAAAACCTATGACTCCCTTTCTCCTTGTCTGCACCCCTTCACTCACCCTCCTTCCCCCCTCTCCATCTTCCCCAACACTGAATGACATTAGACAGCATCAACTGCGTTGTTAATGTTGATATTCCACAGGCCTACTGCTAAGTGTATAGACCTGATGTATTTGCACTTCAATGTTTGCTGATATTACTTCCCTGTTTGCAAAATGGGAAGTTTATAAAAAGTTATGTCAACGACAGTGCAGTGGAAAAATTGAACGTTGGTTGTACAATTATCGTTAGCGTTCT
>CM072519.1:182500-205000 GCA_036898135.1 Oncomelania hupensis | reverse complement strand
GTGCCAGGCCTTTGGTCTATTATCCCTTCAGTGATAATACAGTGTCAGGCCTTTGGTCTATTATCCCTTCAGTGACAGTACAGTGTCAGGCCTTTGCAACAGAGCAATGAAATCAGTAAAGGTCCAACACGGAAACTGTATAATTCGATTTTCGACACTGTATTGTCCCTTTTAGCGAGCGTTGTGGCCGAGTGGTCTAAGGCGGGACTAACTTGCCTTGTCCACAGGCCAGAAACCAATGGCGCCTGACAGGTGTGGGATCGATCCAGCATCTTGGCGTTAACGTTATGTTTCTCTGAATACATGTACTATTTACTTTCGACTCGGGCTACGTCTTGGGGGTTTTCTCCGGGTACTCCGGTTTGCTACCCCACCAACATTTCAAAAACACTACTAATAATAGGTAGGTTGGATATGGGCGTGCCACATGCTGCGACTACGTTTTCCCCGGGGGAGGCGGCCCAGAATATCCCCCTAAAAAAGACGATAAAGTTTCTCGCAAAAAATAATTCAGCTTACCGAGGTTTTTTTCCCCCAGGTTTCCTCTCTCCCTTCTATAATAATATTGGACGCTGTCAATCCATTACAAAAGAACACGTATTTACCAAAAAAGAAAAAAAAAGCAAATTTAAATTGTTCTTGCCTTTCGTAATAGCGATTTGCCTTTACACTAGATGTTTGAGTGATTAATATGTGTTTGTTGTGTTTGTAGGAGTGTTTGTAACCTGCGACCACCGTGTATGTTGGTTACAGATCGCCGCCCTTGAGTCTGAGGTAGGAATAGGGCGCGTATCCTATCCTATCCTGTCCCATAACCCGAAGGTCGTAGGGGCACCACAGATGATCGCTTAACCAGCATACTCCATCTTTCTCTGTCCTCAGCAGCCCTCATGGCTTCGCTCAGTGTCAAACCAGTCCATTCTCGAATGTTGTCCTCCCACCTCTTTTTCGGTCTCCCCCTTCTTCTACCTCCTTGCACTGTGCCTTGCAGAATGGTCTTTGCAAGGCCTGATGATCTGGTGACGTGGCCATACCATCGGAGTTTCCGTTTCTTCACCACTGTGAGCAGGTCATCGTGTTGTCCAATGGCTTGTGTGATGGTCTGTCGGACTTCAACGTTGGTGATGTGTTGGGTATAGGAAATGCACAGAAGTCTTCTGTAGCACCTCATCTCCATGCTTTGTATTCTTCGTTGGAGATCTGCTGTGAGGGTCCATGCTTCGCAAGCATATAGGAAGATGGAGATGACCAGAGATCGCAGCAGTCTTACTTTGGAATGTAGACTGATGGTTCTGTCTTTCCAAATGGGCTTCAACCTTGTCAGGGCAGCAGTTGTTTGTGCGATCCTGGAGAGGACTTCCTGTCGAGACCCATTGTCTGACACAATGGCTCCTAAATATTTGAAGCTGTGCACTGTGTTGAGGGATTGGCCTTGTACTTTGATGTCCGTGTTGATGCCATTGGTGTTGTTGGTCATCATTTTGGTCTTCTCTGCACTTATTTCCATTCCATAAGCTCTGGAGGTGGTGTCAAGCCTCTGTACAAGCTGTTCAAGTTCTTGTTCCTCTCCAGCCAATCCATCAATATCATCCGCAAAACGAAGATTGGAGATTGCTCTGCCCCCTATGCTGACTGTGCCTTCGTGATCTGCAAGAGCATCTGACATGATGCGCTCTAGGAAGATGTTGAAGAGTGTTGGAGAGAGTAGGCATCCTTGACGCACACCGATTGTTGTTCTGAACCAGTTCCCGATGACGCTGTTATGGAGGACTGCACTGGTAGCCTTGTCATACAGGCTTTTGATGACTTCTATGATTTTAGGGCTGATGTTGTACACTTTCATGGTTGCCCATAGAGCTGCATGCCAGACTCGGTCAAATACCTTCTTGAAGTCTATGAACACATGATATAGATGTTGTTGGTGCTGTAGGTATTTCTCACAGATTATTCTGAGGTTGAAAATCTGTTCAGTGGTACTTCGCCCTGCCATGAATCCTGCTTGTTCTTCAGCTATGATTTGTTCAGCTTGTGGTTTCAACCTGTTGAGTATTATTTTCAGGAGGACCTTGCTGGGATGGCTGATGAGGCTGATGGTGCGGTAATTTTCACACTCCTGAAGGTTACCTTTTTTAGGAAGAGTGATGACAAGCGACTGGGTCCATGGTGTAGGCCATTCCCCACTCTGCCAGATCTTGTTACAGATAGTGGTGAGAGCATCAGTCATCGCTTCTCCTCCTGCTTGCAGCAGTTCCGCTGGTATGTTGTCCACTCCCGCTGACTTCCCTTTCTTCAGCGATTGCACTGCTGCCTCAACTTCTTCCCGGAGAATTGGGAGGATTTCTTCTTCTTCTCTGCTCTCGGGACATGCTAGAACTGATGGGTCTCCATTTGGTGTATGGTTGTAAAGGTCAGAGCAGTACTCTGTCCATCTGTCCAAGACTTCTTGTTCTTCTGTAAGGCAAATGCCAGACTTGCTTTGGATAGTGGAGACTTTGGGCTGTTTAACACTTGTCAGCCGCTTCACAGTCTGGTAGGCCTTCTTGCTGTTGTTCTTGTTCAGATTGTTCTCTATTTCCTGGCATTGATCTTCTATCCAGTTCTCCTTTGCTGTGCGCATGCCTTTTCGGATGTCATTGTTGATTTTTCGGTAGACATCAGCTCCCTGTGAGGTGTTCTTTTTCTTTTTTAACTCTCTTCGTTTATCACACAGATCCAAAAGTTCAGGTGTGATCCACGGCTTCTTCTTTGGTCGGTGCTTGCCAAGGATCTCAGTGGCGGCATCTGTTACAGCTGAGTTGAAGGTATTGGTCATGGTGTTGACATCTACTTCGCCTGCCCCCAAAATAAGCAGTGGTGCAAATTTCCCTCCAATTGTGGCCTGAAATATTTTTGCCACCTCCGGGTCTTGCAGTTTGTCCAGGTCGAACTTCAGCCTAGTGCACTTTGCTGTATTTACTCTCTTCAAATGGAGCCGGAAAGACATCATCACGAGATCGTGGTCACTTCCAATGTCTGCTCCTGGAAAAGTGCGTGTCCTGCCAATGTTGATGCTTGATCTGAAGCGTTTCTTGACCATGATGTAGTCGATCTGGTTGTGATGTTCCCCGCCGGGACTGTGCCATGTCCATCGTCTGGATTTTTTGTGGAGACCAAGCGTGTTTGCCAGTACCAGATTGTTGTATCTGGCAAACTCCAATAGCCTCAGACCCCTGTCATTTGTCTCGTTGTTGCAGTGGGGTCCGCATGTGTCTCCCCAGTTGCGGTGCGCATCTTGGCCAACCTTGGCATTCCAGTCGCCTTGCACTATGACTATGTCCTTCTTCGGCACTTGGTCAAGGACCGCCTGTATATTTTCATAAAAATCCTCCACTTCGCTGTCTTCATAGTCTGATGTTGGGGCATAGGCCTGGATGATGGTAATGTTGAAAGGGGTTGCTCTCAGACGGATGGTAATGAGTCTACTGGAGACTGGGCGGCAACCCATGACAGTGGCTAGAATGTTCTTGTGGACCAAGAATCCAACGCCGTGTTCGTGCCTGTCATCTCTACCGCTGAAATAGAGCTTGTGGCCTTTGTCAGTCGTTGTTTCACCTAGGCCTTTCCAGCGCAGTTCGCTGATACCTAGAACGTTCCATCGATAGTGGTCCAGCTCGTGGGCCAGTTCTTCTAATTTTCCTTCCGCAGTTAGGGTCCTGACGTTCCAGGTTCCTATGACGATGTTGTTTCTCGTGCGGATCTTGCTATATTGTCCATCAGTAGCATACTTAACACCTCCGTCCTGGTGGCCAACGGAAGGCGCGGTCCTTGTGCCGGGTGACGGCCCGGGCGACGACCGATCCGGTATGGAATTAGTGGATTGTGTCATCATGTAGTGTGTCTTGGGCAAAAAAGACCTGGCAGGGCCCAATCCTCTCCAGGCTGTTGGCCACAGCCGAAATCCACGAATACAGTGTGGCTCGCCTTGGCCCTGAGCACGTGGTCGTTGAACCTGTAGTAACGTGAGGTTCCTCCGCCCTGGCCGGTGACTTCTGTGTAGAAGACTTTCGCCCAGTGATGCCGTGCTAACATCACCCCTGTTAGTCGCCTCTTACGACACGCCGGGAAACGTTGGGTCTATTCTATTTGCCCGAACCCACAGGGCGCGTATATCATCCACTATTATTATTATTATTATTATTATTATTATTATTATTATTATTATTATTATTATTATTATTATTATTATTATTATTATTATTATTATTATCACACAAGCCATTGCACAACACGATGACCTGACACAGTGGTGAAGAAACGGAAACTCCGATGGTATGGCCACGTCACCAGGTCATCATGCCTTGCAAAGACCATCCTGCAAGGCAAAGTACAAGAAGGTAGAAGAAGAGGGAGACCGAAAAAGAGGTGGGAGGACAGCATTCGAGAATGGACTGGTTTGACACTGAGCGAAACAATCAGAGTTGCTGAGGACAGAGAAAGATGGAGTACTCTGGTTAAACGATCATCTGTGGCGCCCCTACGATTTGTGAGTTATAGGATAGGATGGGATAGGATAGGATAGGATAGGATAGGATAGGATTATTATTATTATTATTATTATTATTATTATTATTATTATTATTATTAATAGTAGTAGTAGTAGTAGTAGTAGTAGTAGTAGTAGTATGTCCTAGACGGGCTTGTGCAGAACACGTGGAGAACGAGAGGTTGGGTGTACTGCGTGTATATGTGTGAGAGAAAGGGAGAGAGAGATTGTACGCGTGATGTGTAATCTTAGCTCACCTTAATTGGATGAAGTGTTCCATATTTAGTTGTCATTTTTGTACCCCAGCCCTGTGATCTTGTTTTTGTGTGGAAATGTTTATGCGCTTCATTCATTTTCATTCATCGATGCATTGAAGTTTGTGCCTGAGGCGGTGGGGATTATCCTACGCTTTCAGCAGCTTTTGAGCCTGAAAAGCCCAATATACCTACAACAGTTCATTAACTGTAATAATTTGTTTTTATTGTCTGCAATGACAGTAAATGTAGTCGTTATTAATAATTCATACTAATTTTAATTAGCGTTAAATTGTTTGAATAGTCATGATGGACAATACAAATCCATTACTGTGGTGCTGTGGAACAACAATGCAAGTCCAGCAAAGCTTGTTTTGAAAGGGAAAAAAAAATCGACATTTTATGACTCCATGACTTTTTGGTTTTTTTGTTTTACGACTCGAAGACCTTTTTCAATTGGCCGTTTTGATGACTGACTTGTCCGGATCTCACAGTTCAAAGTCAACCCACTTTCAGAATTCACACTGAAGATGCTCCGTATCGCATTGTCTTGGAGGACGTGAACTAGTTTTGTGGACAAAGTGCTTTTACTTGTTGTCAACGCACTGCAGAATACACTTGCAACATAACCTGTTATATTGATTGATTTATCTACCCTTTCTTATACAGCGCTGTTCCACCTCAAGAGCTGCTCAAGGCGCTGGCCGATACAGGACGTAGCTCAAGCCACACAGGCCCCCGACAACTAAACACAACTGTGGCCTACTGGAGACGGGGGGGGGGGGGGGGGGGGGGAAGGGACTAGCGCTTACTAAGTGTATTTGTGTAGCCGACACTCATCCGTCTAGGACATAAGCGTCAGGATCTTTAAAGTCCCTGCGATGGAATGCGTGGGTTCCCAGACTAAAATTCTCTTTACACTCTCAGGCGAAGGAGCAAGGGGCGCTTCCCGTGCGTCAGGATCATGTTATTTCACGTAATTTGTATATCGCTAATAACCAGCATATTGCTAATAACCTGTATATTGCTAATATAACATGATTGTATTTTGCTAATAAAACATGTATATCGCTAAAAACTTGTATATTTCTAATAACCTGTATATTGTGCTAATAACCTGTAGGCCTATATTGTGCTAATAAACTGTATATTGTTCTAATAACCTGTAAACCTGTATATGACATAGACATCAGTAATTTTCATTTATGTTTGCAGTTATTAATGTGTAAACTTACTCATTATCAGAGTACAACCAATACAACAGGTTGTGATAATCATTGCTAATCAACCTACATTTTTATCTTTATCTTTCATTGAAAGTTTGTTTCACAAACGTATATAGGCCTACATACAGCCTTTTTAAAGGCCAATCCTGACTCGCGATGTAGGTTATGCTACATATCTGCTGTATTTTCATGGATAATTATGGTGAAATGAATCAAACATTTTCACAGGTATGAGTTGGACCTTTGTATAATGCTGAAGCTGTTGAATGATGTGCATTGTTGCCAGCTTAATAAAAGGCAGGACTAAGGGACTTCTTTAAACTTGAAATTCTTTAAATTTTGGATTTATTTTTATCACCGTGTATTTACTCTATTTTCTAAAACATCCTGTGTGTTTCTGTTTTGGCTATGCTGCTTTCAGGGCGATATTAACAATCATGGGGAAAGTACTATTCTTACTGGTTTTGAGTATGCTGGTTCTGGTACTAGCATACAGGATACACGTGGTCTTGCAGCGTCCTCTACCTCCGGGAGTGGCAGAACCAGAAAAGATTCGGTGGCTGGACGAATTCGGGCGAATTGCTCTAACATCGGTGAGTTGGAGTCGGATGATGAGGATGAGGATGGTGATGACGATGATGTTGATGATGACGATCAGGAGGAGGAGAATGATGATGATGATGATGAAGATGATGATGATGATGAAGATGATGATGATGATGAAGAGGAGGAGGATGAGAGCACGACGACGAGAAGAAAGATGGTGGTGGTGATGGTCACAAGGTTTTGTGATAATTATTGTTGAAGATGATAGAATTGATGAATATGGTGGTATTCATCATCCATGATGATAATTGCTCGCAGTGGAGAAGATGAAGATGTGAAACAAGATGAACAATATCAGCAACTGCAAGAGCAACAACAGTAAGCCGAAATTGCTGTCTATCATTTATTTATTTATTTATTTATTTGTGTGCAGGGCTCGTTGTTGCAGTGGGCGGGGATTAACCCTGGCAACGACAACCTCAAGATCTTCATCAACACTCTGTTTGCCCTTATGTTCAATCCGCTACCATGGCAACGACCTGAGCCTGTCACTCTGACGGTAATCCTCCTCCTTCTCCTTCTTCTTCTCCTCCTCCTCAACATCATCATCGAAAAGCAGCAGCAGCAGCACCATCACCATTCATCTACTCCTTCGCTTCCATCTCATCCTCATCTTTGTTATTATTATTATCATCATCATCATCATCATCATCATCATCATCATCATCATCATCATCATCATCATCATCATCATCATCATCATCAATCATCATCATCATCATCATCATCATCATCATCATCATCATCATCATCATCATCATTTTTGGCGCCATCGTCATCAGCATCATCATCATCTTCATCATCACCACAACCACCCTTCTCCACGTCCTCCTACTCCTCGCCATTGTCATTGTTGTCGTCATCATTATGATGATGATGGGTGTTACAGGTCAGCCAGGACGTGTACGAGGGCGTACCAGTCAGCGTGTACACCCCTCACAAAGGCCCCTCCTCCACCTCTACCCAGCCTACCATCATCTACTTCCACGGCGGAGGATGGACCTGGCTGTCAGTCGGTCAGTCCTTGTTAATGTTGCAATACAATTAACCTGAACTTGTTAATTATTATTATTATTATTATTATTATTATTATTATTATTATTATTATTATTATTATTATTGAGGATTTTTATAGCGCACTTATCTCGCCGTACTTGACCAGACTCTAGGCGCTGGCCGATAAAAGATCTAACTCAAACCGCCCGAGACGCCCACCTTTGACGCAGCCTTTGGCGCCCAGACAACTGAGCACTATCCTGGCCAGCCAGGGATGGGGGAGAAGGACCAAGTGCATGCTGGGTATGTTCTTGTTACCGGCACACACCCGTCTAGGACATGAGCGTCAGGATCTTTAAAGTCCGTTATGATGGAATGTATGCGACACACAGACTAGACCTCGGTTTATACTCTCATCCGAAGGAGTAGGAAACGGGAGTAAAGTGTCTTTCCCAGGGACACAACACAATGGCCCGGACAGGGCTCGAACCCGGGACCTTCAGATCCTCAAGCCAAAGCACTACCATTAAACCGCCGTGACTCCTTAATGTTAATGTTGCAAAACAATAAACCTGAACTTGGTAATGTTGCAATACAATAAACCTGAACGTATTAACACATTTTTCATCTTTTTGGGGGGCAAACTTGTCAGTTGTTTGGGTCAGTCAGGCGATAAACTTAGAACAGCAGTTGTGCGGTTTGAGTTGGACCCCGTATTGGCCAGCGCCTTGAGCAGCTCTTGAGCCGGAAAAGCGCTAAATAAGAATAATATTGAATAAAACAAATAACTTGTTGTCAAGGGTGCACGTTGATATGTGGCGGGTGGCGGGTACTGTAGGCAAAACATGACCTATGTATTATCATTGGAAAGGATTGGGTGGTTGTGGTGCCACACTAAAGATTGGAGTACACGGGTCAACGGTCGGCTGAAGAGCAGCGGCTAGCCTCGATAATCAGTACATGTCAACGGTCGATCTACTAACCGTGCCAAGTTGGAAAAAATCTCGGGCATCGTCTGTTTCGCTGTCCACACACCTTACTTTTCCCCCCTCTCTCCCTTTCTCCCTTTCCCCCTCTCTCCCTTTCTCCCTCTCTCCCTTTCCCCCTCTCCCCCTTTCTCCCTCTCTTCCTTTCCCCCTCTCTCCCTTTCTCCCTCTCTCCCTTTCTCCTCCACCTCCGAGTATTGAGATTATAATAAGGTATAATAACTGTTGATAACTTGTACACCTAAATAAAAAGAAATGTTTGTTTTTGTTCACTGCAGGTGTCTATGACGGACCTCTCAAACATCTGGCCAACAGTACCAGGGTCAAGGTAATTGCTGTGGAGTAAGTTTCACTATTAATAACCAATAATTATTAAAATCTCCAAAATGGATTATTTATTTTTTTAAAGCGTGAAAGGAGGACAACTCGTGTTTAATTTAAATGTGAACCGACAGAGCCAGCCGTTAATATTATTAAAGATGAAGATTTTCTGCAGCAGATATCTTCAGCATTGGAAACCCTCACTCTCACAGTGTCACTCTCCACAAGTATATCAACTAACAAGTTAGTATCTCGTATTGCCCCCAGTCGACGTGCGGTGGTCCCGTTGCCCTTGGTTTTAGCCACAAGCTGAGACGGGGGTATCCCAAACCTAAAAATAGAATAGAGAATCCTGGGAAATCTGTTCAAGGGAAGTAACTGATAACTAGCTACAGTTGCAGTCGTGGTCGCCATTTCTCGCGAAGATGTGCTGGCTGAAATTAAACGAAAGTTGGGAGAGGAACTGCATATTTCTGGTAGTGAACAAAGGCTTTGCTCAATTATCGAAGGAGAACACGATGGATTTGTAGAAACATGCACACATGTATGTGAGCTCAGTGCAGGCGATCGTGAGTCTCAGTGAACGATTGTTCGCCATTGTCATTGATTCAGCTGCTCAGATCGCTTCGATGTGATGGTTCATTTATCGCTTGAATCACACTGTATAATGCACATTAAAGTTCTGTCAATGATATGATGATTTGAGCATATGTTCGATTCCGTACCGATTGGAAGGTGGGGTGGAAAAATTCAATCATGGTGATGATCAATCCTATTTTGCAATGGTGGTTAGGCCTACTTTATTGTGTATGGTCACGGGTACTTACCTTTTGTAGTTTGTGTGCTTTTTGTTCTGTCGGCCTTGTACTTACCTTTTGTAGTTTGTGTGCTTTTTGTTCTGTCGGCCTTGAGTGTTTGCGTCGCCTTGGCTCGTACTTTGTTGTGGTCTCGCTCTCTTTTGATTTTTGAAAGCAAATTCAAATTGCATTGTTTTCTAGCAGCATGCGAGGTCGAATTAGACGAATTCAGATCTAACCAATCTTCTTGTGACGCCATTATGCGTGTGTCTCGTGTGCCGTGCACCAATCGCGAAGAGTCCTGCCGACGTCATTTCAGAAAAGGATTTACCTACCCATAATTCCCCTGGGATTTGAAGTTTCTAAAAAATTATTTTAGGCCGACGACGCTCTATGGAGCGCAAAGCATGTAAAGGGAAGCAACCGGTTGTACGCGCACGTCGACAGAGACATAAAAGGGAGATAATAACTTGTTAGTTGATAAACTTGTGCACTCTCTTACTGCTGTACACCATGGTTTTGAAGATAGGTCTCAATGTGTTCATTTGTGATGCACAATGTCTTAACATTACAGTGTACACTATGGTTTTGAAGATAAGTCTCAATGTGTTCATTTGTGATGCACAATGTCTTAACATTACAGTGACTGTGTACACTATGGTTTTGAAGATAGGTCTCAAGGTGTTCATTTTGATGCACAATGTCCTAACATTACAGTGTACCCTATGGTTTTGAAGATAGGTATCAGTGTGTTCATTTGTGATGCACAATGCCGTAACATTACAGTGTACACTATGGTTTTGAAGATAGGTATCAATGTACATTGTTTATTTGTGATGCACAATGTCGTAACATTACAATGTACACCATGGTTTTGAAGATAGGTCTCAATGTGTTCATTTGTGATGTACAATGTCGTAACATTACAGTGTAGACCATGGTTTTGAAGATAGGTCTCATTGTGTTCATTTGTGATTCACAATGCCCTAACATTACAGTGGACATTTTAAACATGATAGAGCAGTAAATATATACGCTTTGCTGCAATCAGAACAATATTAAAGACAAAGCAGACCTGTTTTCAGACCAGAAGGGGCCAAATCACGAGTTTCCGGGCAGCACAGATGGATTGTTTGGACGTGACGTATTATGTCGTAAAATTATAACCGAGATATCGAAAAGTTTTGTTGTTTTTTCCTCTAATAGGAGTACTTCCTAAATAGCTGTCAACATGTATTTTGTACCGCACTTCATGGGAAGCAACTCTCATTGGCCTACTTTCGGTTTATTTAGGGATAATGCCTATTTCTGTTCAATAAAATTAGTTTATAATTTTTATTGCACAATAATTATTCCTGTTTTTAGAGACAAAAAGGCGCCATACACGCGCTTTGGGTTGCACAACAAGTCTTTTGGGGTGTGAGGTAGAATGTGGTAAAATTATTTCCTATCCTTTTTACTTTTAAACTTTTCATAATTTTTATTGCAAAATATTCACGTTCCTAGATACCGCAAGGCGCCACAACACGTGTTTCCGGCAGCTTACGAGGACTGTTTGGCTGTGACGCAGTATGTCGTCAAAAACGCACGTCAGCTCGGCGTACGGCAGGACGCCATCATGGTAGCGGGGGACGGGGCAGGGGGAAATCTGGCGGCTGCAGTGGCACTGGCACTGAGGGACAAACTCTCCATGCAGGTCCACTTTTTTTTCTGCTCGACTACTGTTTGGTATGAGAGTGTAACCCGAGGTATAGTCTGTGCACGCATTCTAATGCACGGACGTAACATCATGACGCCATGTCAATCTCTCGTGGCGTCACAGCCTTAGGGTAATCTCGGAAATTCCCGACGACAGCCAGAGTCAGATAGCAAATGTATTGTGTATAGGTTTATCTTATAGCGTTCACTGCTAAAATGGGGGTTAATAAACTCTTCTGGGATCATACTATCTAGTGTTAATGTTGGGGGAAAAAAAGGGTCAGAGACTAATTTTAATGTTAAGGTGTAAATGGCTGGTTTCAGATTCTGATCAACCCAGCCCTACAGGCCTTGAACTTTGCCACGCCCTCTTATCAAGACAACGATAGGAATCTGCCAGGCATCACGTCTGCTGAAAAGGTAAATTGTATGCATGTTTGGACGTGATCAGTCCCTCGTTCGACCAGGCTCATGTTCTCTCAAGAACATGCTGTGTTCATCCTCGTCTGTATGTTCTAAGACTTTTTAAGTCTGTAGGCCGTTTCCTCCAGGTCTATGTTTCCTGAAGTCTATGTTTCCATAGGTCTATATTCCTTCCAGGTCTATGTTTTGCCAAACATAGTACGTATACTGCTATTGTTGTACCAGCCTTTGTCCACCAGATTAGATTAATAGTGTAGTACAGAACTGGAGTAATATTGTTTTAGGCTTATTTTGTTTTCTGTCACAATTGATGACGTCAGATTTTTGCCTCCTCACTATAGAGCGGTAGGTACACGGGGTTCCGTGAGAGGACAGTATGTAATCTTTGTTGTAAGCAAAGCAGTGTTGTAAGCGAGTCATTTTGTAACCAAGTCACTGTTGTAACCAAGTCACTGTTGTAACTAAGTCAGTATTCTACAGGAGGCCACCAACTGGCTACGCTACGCTGGGGCGGGGCCGCGGCATCTCCCGATGCTTTTGTCTAATCAGCACGTCTCTCTCGGTCACGTGACGCGCCTGCACGCGCACCTGGACAGCCGGCGCCGCCTACCGTCGTACCTGAACCTGACGAAGAAGCACACGGTGGTGTCGCTACGGTCGGAGGCCAGCGCCGCGCGCGACATGGACAGCGTCGTCACCGACCCCCGCTTCTCACCCATGCTGGTCAGTGACGTCACGGGCGTGGCCAACGCCTACGTCATCGTGTCGCACTATGACGTGCTGCGGGACGAGGCGGTGATGTACGCGCATCGCTTGCACGAGAACCAGGTCAAGGTCAAACTCAAGCACTACCCGCATGCCTTCCACGGGTTCTTCTTGTTCTCGGGCGGAGGGTGGATCACCTTCAATCAGAGCGTGGAGGCCTTGCAAGACCTTGTAGACTTTCTCAACCTGCACATATTCGGCATTCACTGATGACCACTGACATACTGGACCTACTATAGATGTGTTTTACTGAACTTGCAGACTCGGTCTAAGGCGTTTACTGGAACCTTTACTATTTTACAATAACTGTGTATGTGTGTGTGTGCGTGTGTGTGTCTGTATGTTTCTGTATGTGCCTGTTGGCGTGTGTGTTGAGTGCTTGAGAGATTGTCGTGTAGTTTTAACGTGTCACACAAACGGCGGCAAACTGACCAAAAAAAAGACTATAAAGAGCATCTTGTAAGATGTGTGTCAACGAGCGAGTGAATGAATTAATACGTACTTTGTGTGTGTGTGTGTGTGTGTTTAGGTGTGTGTGTGTGTGTGAGCGCGCGCGCGTACGTGTGGGAATGCAAACGTGTATAATTGGAATCTGACCTTGCCTTTTTATGAACAAAATGGGGCTTTTAGCTAGCGACCCACTTTTTTTAAAAATAAATGGTAGTGATGATGCGGGTCTTGTCTTTTTATCCGATCATTGTATTAATTAACCATTGTGAGATGTAACAATTGTTTAGTTATATTTTAAATCTGTATGGTGAATCTTATTATTATTTAATATGCCATTGTATTAATATTTTTGTTTGTTTGTTTGTTTTATTATGCATGTGTAGTGTATTGCTTATGTTGTTGTTCGCTTGTATGCCTTTGTGAGTACGGTTGGTGTGAATGCTTGCACACCCTGTTTTATTGTTTATGTTTGTTCAAAAGATATATCCTATGTTAAGAGCGGTGAGCCCAACCCTGAGCTGGGGTATCGCGCTATATAAGCCTACTTTATTATTATTATTATTGAGGGGCCGGGTAGCTCAGTTGGTAAGAGCGTCTTGCTAGTAACCGAAAGGTCGCTGGTTCGAATCCCGGATTGATCAACGTGTGATCATATTATTTTCCCCTTTACCAACAACTGGCCCGCTGGTGTCAGTATAAATCGGTCCAGTAGTCACCTATATGCGAAAGTGTCGTGTGACTATAATCTACAAACAACAACAACAACATATTATTATTATTATTATTATTATTATTATTATTATTATTATTATTATTATTATTATTATTATTATTATTATTATAATTAGGTGGGGCCGGGTAGCTCAGTTGGTAGAGCGTCTTACTAGTAACCGAAAGGTACCTGGTTCGAATCCCGGACTGGCCAATGTGTGACCATATTATTTTCCCCTTACCATCAACTGGTTCGCTGGTGTCAGAATAATGTGATCAGTAGTCGCCTATACGCTTCGGTGTTGTGTGACTATAATCTACAGTTATATTATTATTATTAGTGTTCTAGTTTAGTACATGGGAGTGCTCTTATAGTGCATAGAAGTGTTTTAAGTACCTGGGAGTGCTCCTGTAGTGCATAGGAGTGTTTTAAGTACATGGGCGTGCTCTTGTAGTGCATAAGAGTGTTTTAAGTACATGGAAGATCTCTTGTAGTGCATAGGAGTGCTTTAAGTACATGGGAGTGCTCTTGAAGTTCATAGGAGTGTTTTAAGTACATGGGAGTACTCTAGCCGGGATGAGCTGTTTTCTGGCCAAAGTTGAAGTAAATGGATTAGGTTAATAATCGTGGTGTTTCACCCGTCCCCTATACGCTTAATGTGTCCGGGGACGTAAATTTACTCCAAAAAAAAAAAAAATGGATTAGGTTTACGAGTCGACATAGATCAACTTTTTGACGGGAACAGCCATTTTATAAATCTAATTCTTACATTTTAAGATTAATTTTGTGCTCTTTCCGTTAAAAATAACACTTTTCCGATGACTGCATTTCGTCCAAAACCTCAACTTGTGGGTGTTTGTGGGTGTGTGTGTGTGTGGGTGTGTGTGTGCGTGTGTGTTTGTATGTGTGGATCCCTGGGCGGGGGTCGTATAATTATGTGCTTTATGGCGTAAGGTGACCACCGTTGCATGAGTGTGCGCATGTCCAAGATAAGTGGTTTCAAAGATGTTTGCCTTGTTTGGTGTGGAAATGATCATTTCTTTGGCTTGTGTACACATTGGTTTGTCATTAGTTTTGTGATAATGAGTGTTTAGCTGGGACATCGCATTGTGATCACTTTAAACAATAATAATATAAAGGATAATCGTTGTCCAGCCGACCGCTAAGTTTGCCATTTTGAACGTCTTTTTCCTTGTTTTGTAAACACTATTGTACCTTCTTTTCAAACTTTCATTGCAGTGCTATATTTTCAAATCAATTGTAACGCTATTAATAAGCACACAAACCGATTAATTAATGGATTTATATCAAAACCGTACTTTAAAGAGTTTTTTTATCCTCTTTTTTTGTTTTTTAAATAACTTAATCTTATTTTATTCTTATAGGGCAACACTGTGATCTGTTATGCGGAAATGTGTGACCTTAGGGCCCTTTAAGTTTGAACCTCGGTCATAAGTTCAACAATCGCGCCTCTTACCGCTAGGCCAAGTGTATATATCTACCCCCCACGGAATTTGTTGGCGTGCAATATCCGAATGATGCGCAATATTTGTGTTGATGTGCTGCGTTATGTTGATGTACGCTATGCGATTGTTCACTGATGGTTCTTTTCAATACATTGATGTTGGAGAAATGCATGCCTTGTTTAACAAGAGAAGACGGGGTTTATTTCCATGTTTAAAATGTATTTGGTAAATAGTATGATCATTGAATGTGATGCGTTCACAGGCACCCCTATCTAGAGAGAAGTGTTATACAAAAAAAAATGCCGTGTATGGTACGAGTGCTATGTGTATCCCACAGCCCCCCACCACCTACTCCCCTCAAATCCCCCATTTTTGGCTATATAGCCTCCAGGCCTTTTTGTTATGTTGTATATTTACATAATATGTCAAATAAAAGGACCAATCCCCCACCCCACCAAAATTAAAAAGGAAAAAAAGAAGAGACGCGAGCTTTTTTGAGAGAACTGCGGCCAGTCTGTCTCTCTTCTATTGTCTCCCACTTTCTCTCTCTCTCTCTCTCTCTCCCACTGTCTCTCTCTCCTCTCTTCTCTCTCCCATTCCTCTCTGTCTCAATCTCTCTATCTATCTCTTCTTCGCTAATCAATTACCTACCTTTTTCTTGAAAACTCTTCTACAAGACTCCTTGTTTGATATGAGGTCTGTTGATCAGCTTGGGAGTGTTGGACGCTTTCTGCCGGTGTCATATTCCTATGATGTCATTATTTAGCACATACCTATATGTATGTGTTTTGTTGATAAAAATTGTATTCTATTTTGTTTTTGTAACTCGAGAGTTGAGCTCAGCCGTAATGTCTTTATTTAAAGTGACTTTGGAGGGCATTCAATTTTCCCACTTGTTTCAGCAGATCTTTTATGCATCTTGTCCGCTGATTTGGCTCGGAAGAGTCCGCACCAAAGCAACAATCAATCAATCAATCAATCAATCAATGACAATCCTAACCTAAAAAACGGGAGAAGAAAAAAACAGAAACAGACGCATTTTTGAGACGTTTGTGTGTGTTTTTTTTTTTGTTTATTTCTCTCTGTGTTTTTTATTTTTATTTATTTTTATTATTATTATTATTATTATTATTATTATTATTTTATTTTTTTTTTTTTTTTTTTTTTTTTTTTTTCTCTCTCTCTCACTCTCTCTCTCTCCTTTCTCTCTCTCCCTCTCTCTCTCTCTCTCTCTCTCTCTCTCTCTCTCTCTTTCTCTCTCTCTCTCTCTCTTCTCTTTCTTTTTTTTCTCCCTCTCCTCTTTCTTCTTATATCCCGGAGGTCGTAGGGGCACCAAATGATCGTTTTGCCAGCATACTCCATTTTCTCTGTCCTCATAGGCCTGATATCTTCGCTCACAAAGCAGCCATTCTCTATGTTTCCTCCCCTACGCTTTATTTAATTTATCATTCTTAAATAGCACTTGTTCAGCTCAAGAGCTGCTCAAGGCCCTGGCCGATATAGGATTTAACTCATGCCGCCCAAGGAGCCCACTTAGATCTACTCCCATGGCTGTACAGTCTGACGCTCAGACGACTGACACAATCCTAGCCAGCGGGGAGAAGGGAAAACTATACATTGAAACAACCATCAGACATTTTGTGTGTATGCGTGTTGTTTTGGTTTTAAACAAATATTTAATATTATTTATGTATTATTATTATTATTATTATTATTATTATTATTATTATTATTTTTACCGGGCCACTGGGAATCGAACCCGCAGCCTTTGTAACACGAGCTCGCCGCTAGCTATCCCGCGTGTCGGCATACAGCCGATTATCACGTGTATAGTTCAGAACTGAATCGTATATAGCAAACGTTTCAACACGTGCACGGGAAATTCATTTTTTCACATAAATACGACAAAGAAATGCACCCGAGGATCAGGACTGAATTGTGCATATGCGAGACTTATATTCACAGCTTCATATGTTTACCAAAATCATTCACCGAAAGCTTGCATTTTCCCCCCGTGGGAGTGCCGGGGGGTTTCTGTATAAATAGTATCCCCATTTTCGGGAAATTTAGTGTTTTAAATTCCCACTGTCGATGTCTTTCTCATTTGTTTGTTCTCGTTCCTACTCTGTTCTATCAATCTACTATACTATCTTCTTCTTCGCTAGACCAGTCACCAACCTTTTTTCTTGAAAACTCTTCCGGGACAAAACTCCTCATTTGTGTGTGAGGTCTGTTGCATCAGCTTGGGAATATTGGACGCTTTCTGCGAAATTGTCACTGGGGCTTCCTATAATACTATTATTTAGCAATGTGGGCATTTTATATATATGTGTTTTGTTGATATTTTATAATGATGTTTGTATTCTATTTTGTTTTTGTAATGCGGAGTGCGATAAATTAGAGTATAGCCTCAGCGTCCCCTGCGTGGGATGCCTTTATTGTACAGTGACCCGCTGGTGGAGTGCCTTCATTGTTACCACTAGGGCTGTTTCAGCAGATCTTTTATGCGGAACAGGGGTGAGTCCTCTTTCAGCCAAGTTGTGGTCTTGACTTTGTCGTCCTGATTTTGGTTCTTTGCAGTCCGCTGGTCCCTGTAAGCAATGAATAACTAACAAACTAAGCTTGCAATTGTCTTTCGTCAAATCATGGACTCTTGCGAAAGAAAATTTTGATTTTGACTGAAAAAGTAAACAGGAAGTAACTAACATCGCGCATTCACAGATGCGATCGTTCTAAGAATAAACCAGGGAATCACCACGAAAAAAAACTATTTTGGACGAGTTCCAAGAAGTCCCTTCTGTTGGTTTTCGCTCTTTTGATTTTAATTTCGACCGAAAAGGTAAACAGGAACTAAGGTCGCGCAGGCGCAGAGGCGATCGTTCTAAAAATAAACCAGGGAATTACCATGGAAAATATTTTCGTTGAGTTGCAATACGTCGCCTGTGGGTACGTCGTATCTGGAAAACCAGTCTGGCGCACGTTGTATTTCACTTCAATAGAAGAATTCCATACATGTCAAGTCTTACGTTTTTTCCGTAATTCTTACGTATTTTCAAGCTTTTTTTTACCTTACGGCGTAAGATGAAAATCTTACGTATTTTTGTCTTTTTCCCAACCCGTTTTTTTTTTCTGAAATTTTTATTTTATTTTAATCCGAAATACAGCCTAGAGAACAATTCTGAGTCACGTTCGCTCGGGATCGTGATCTCGGAGGAAGTACGGGCCTTGCGCATGCCCATAGCATTTATATATATACTGTTTCCGTCTTGGAAGAAATGTTTCCGTTCATTCAGCTTATTGAAAATGAAAAGTGTCACTGCCAGCATGCTGGAGAAGGGGAAGATATGCACTGATGACTATAACAAAGAGAACCAGTGACATAATTGTGTGCAACGCAGTGTATTTTACATTCTTTTTTCTAGTAAGTAATTTGGATTTTTTGTTTGTTTGTTTTTTCAGGGGGGGGGGGGGGAAGAAGAGTTGTTTTTTTTCTGCAGTGGATAAAGCACAGTTCCTATCCTATCCTATCCTGTCCCGTAACCCGAAGGTCGTAGGGGCACCACAGATGATCGTTTAACCAGCATACTCCATCTTTCTCTGTCCTCAGCAGCCCTGATGGCTTCGCTCAGTGTCAAACCAGTCCATTCTCGAATGTTGTCCTCCCACCTCTTTTTCGGTCTCCCTCTTCTTCTACCTCCTTGCACTGTGCCTTGCAGAATAGTCTTTGCAAGGCCTGATGATCTGGTGACGTGGCCATACCATCGGAGTTTCCGTTTCTTCACCACTGTTAGCAGGTCATCGTGTTGTCCAATGGCTTGTGTGATGGTCTGTCGGACTTCGTCGTTGGTGATGTGTTGGGTATAGGAAATGCCCAGAAGTCTTCTGTAGCACCTCATCTCCATGCTTTGTATTCTTCGTTGGATATCTGCTGTGAGGGTCCATGCTTCGCAAGCATATAGGAAGACGGAGATGACAAGGGAGCGCAGCAGTCTTACTTTGGAATGCAGACTGATGGTCCTGTCTTTCCAAATGGGCTTCAACCTTGTCAGGGCAGCAGTTGTTTGTGCGATCCTGGAGAGGACTTCCTGTCGGGACCCATTGTCTGATACAATGGCTCCTAGATATTTGAAGCTATGCACTGTGTTGAGGGATTGGCCTTGGACTTTGATGTCCGTATTGATGCCATTGGTGTTGTTGGTCATCATTTTGGTCTTCTCTGCACTTATTTCCATTCCATAGGCTCTGGAGGTGGTGTCAAGCCTCTGTACCAGCTGTTCAAGTTCTTGTTCCTCTCCAGCCAATCCATCAATGTCATCTGCAAAACGAAGATTGGAGATTGCTCTACCCCCTATGCTGACTGTGCCTTCATGGTCTGCAAGAGCATCTGACATGATGCGCTCTAGGAAGATGTTGAAGAGTGTTGGAGAGAGTAGGCATCCTTGACGCACACCGATTGTTGTTCTGAACCAGTTCCCGATGGCGCTGTTGTGGAGGACTGCACTGGTAGCCTTGTCATACAGGCTTTTGATGACTTCAATAATTTTAGGGCTGATGTTGTACACTTTCATTGTTGCCCATAGAGCTGCATGCCAGACTCGGTCAAACGCCTTCTTGAAGTCTATGAACACATGATATAGATGTTGTTGGTGCTGTAGGTATTTCTCGCTGATTATTCTGAGGTTGAAAATCTGCTCAGTGGTACTTCGCCCTGCCCTGAATCCTGCTTGTTCTTCAGTTATGATCTGCACAGTTATGAAAGCACAGTTATGAAATTTTTTTTTTTTTAAATCTAATTAACTTGCTTGTTTGTATGGTACAGTGTTTGTTATTTTAAAAAATGCAGGTGAATTTTATTGGACAACACGATGACCTGCTCACAGTGGTGAAGAAACGGAAACTCCGATGGTATGGCCACGTCACCAGATCATCAGGCCTTGCAAAGACCATTCTGCAAGGCACAGTGCAAGGAGGTAGAAGAAGGGGGAGACCGAAAAAGAGGTGGGAGGACAACATTCGAGAATGGTTTGACACTGAGCGAAGCCATGAGGGCTGCTGAGGACAGAGAAAGATGGAGTATGCTGGTTAAACGATCATCTGTGGTGCCCCTACGACCTTCGGGTTATGGGACAGGATAGGATAGGTGAATTTGCATGTGTTTGCTAAAATTATTATTATTCTTTTATTAATTTTTTTATATTTGTATGTGCGTATTTACCGTTTTACGCATTTCTTATGGTTTTTGATAGAAAATTGTGGTCTCTCGGGCTGAAAATTATGGTCAGAAGCTCCAAGAACTTGACATGTATGGAATTCATTTTGCGCACTGGGATACACATTGGTGTGAAATAAAATACGCATATGCAATTCACCTACCGCAAGTAATGGTGGTTAACACAGCATTGTTTCATAATAGGAAAGGATCAATATCAATGCAAAATTATTACACATTTGTAGGCGCGCGTTCCTCATCCTACCCTCCACCCACGCATAATTCCATGGCTTTTTATTAGGTAAGTTTTCTCTCGGTCAGAAACACACACACACACACACACACGCACAAACCCACCCATCCACACACACACACACATACGCACACTACTCGCTGACGGACACGCGCTGCCTTTTATACAAGGCTTGAGGATAAATAAAGGGCGGAGACGTAAATAAATATTGCAATAAGGAAAATGGTGGGCGATAGGGGAGTGTGTGTGTGTGTGTGTGTGGGGGGGGGGGGGGGGTTGGTGAGGGGGGATTACTAGGACAGTAGAGATGGGGCATTTTGTCTGTTGCTGTGATTTCTTGGCATTAAGCTGAACAGCGATATGATTCTCGTGCACGCGTTCTGCTCCATTGATTTCATGGTTGCCGTGACTTAGAAGTGAGATGTTGTGGCTATGGGAGCAACGAAGAATGGACAGATAGCAGTTTTTGTGTTGTGGAAGTTTCTGGATTTATTCACCGTGTCCGAGTATGGAGTATGCATTTCAAGAAGGCTGGAAACCTGTGACTGACTAATTTACGGTAAGCCGTCTGCGTGGGTTAGATCGTTGTTGTCCTGTTGTGTTGCTGTGTAAGTAAGTCTGTTGTTATTCCTGATGTGTTGCTGTGTAAGTCTGTTGTTATTCCTGATGTGTTGTTGTGTTGCTGTGTAAATCTGTTGTTATTCCTGATGTGTTATTTTGTTGATGTGTAAGTCTGTTGTTATTCCTGACGTGTTGTTGTGTTGCTGTGTAAGTCTGTTGTTATTCCTGATGTGTTGTTGTGTTGCTGTGTAAGTCTGTTCTTATTCCTGATGTGTTGTTGTGTTGCTGTGTAAGTCTGTTGTTATTCCTGATGTGTTGTTGTGTTGCTGTGTAAGTCTGTTGTTATTCCTGATGTGTTGTTGTGTTGCTGTGTAAGTCTGTTGTTATTCATGATGTGTTGTTGTGTTGCTGTGTAAGTCTGTTGTTATTCCTGATGTGTTGTTGTGTTGCTGTGTAAGTCTGTTCTTATTCCTGATGTGTTGTTGTGTTGCTGTGTAAATCTGTTCTTATTCCTGATGTGTTGTTGTGTTGCTGTGTAAGTCTGTTCTTATTCCTGATGTGTTATTTTGTTAATGTGTAAGTCTGTTCTTATTCCTGACGTGTTGTTGTGTTGCTATGTAAGTCTTTTCTTATTCCTCATGTGTTGTTGTGTTGCTGTGTAAGTCTGCTCTTATTCCTGATGTGTTGTGTTGCTGTGTCTGTTCTTATTCCTTATGTGTTGTTGTGTTTCTGTGTAAGTCTGTTCTTATTCGTGATGTGTTGTTGTGTAAGTCTGCTCTTGTTCCTGATGTGTTGTTGCTTTGCTGTTTAAGTCTGTAGTTATTCCTGATTTGTTGCTGTGTAAATCTGTTGTTATTCCTGGTGTGTTGTTGTGTAAGTCTGTTGTTATTCCGGATGTGTTGTTGTGTAAGTCTGTTGTTATTCCTGATGTGTTGCTGTGTAAGTATGTTATTCCTGATGTGTTGTTGTGTTGCAGTCTTGCTGCAGTGTCATAACTAAGATGCACGTTAAACTGCCTGCACTTGTTAGTCATTGCAAGTTGTGTAAGTTGAAATAGTGTGTGCAGTGAGGGAGGGGTGTGGTCATTGCAATCATTAGAGGAGGGGCAGAGAGTGGGGACTGGGAGGTAAGACAATACCCAAGCATTGTTACAATTAGAGATCTTAGTTGATAGTGCAGTAAAAGGAATTTGGGGCAATTTATGTTCGAGTTACGTGCCTGCTCTGATATGATGACGCCGCGCTATCATCATGAC